>JAYEPQ010000019.1:17715885-17783385 GCA_036321105.1 Dracaena cambodiana
ATCTATTGTTGCAGTAGTTATGGTTATTCCAACATTCCATACTTGTTGGGTAGTTTAATATAATTTTAAGTAATGTCCTCCATTTAAAAAAGCAGTAGAAAAATCACAGCGTCATATAATGGTATCAGAGCTTAGATTTAAGTGGAAAACCATTGTACTATTATCACATAAGAACATATCGGTAACTCATCCTTAATAATTATTATTTGTTTTTGGATATCTTTCTGGTCTAATATCATGCATGTCCTATCATATTCTATATATTTGAAATATCTATCTTTTGAATTCCTTTATTAATTCTTATCTGTTCCGTTACAGGACGATATTGATCCAATCTTTTGCTAGTACTAGTTCAATAGAAGTGACTGTTGAGCTCGGAAACCTGGTATAAGAGGTAACATAGACACAACCGACCATGACGATGTTGCTAGAAAGGACGATACAGTCTAAGGAGCCAAATAAGAACGGGTCGGTGTCAGACTTTCAGAGACTGTAGTTGTCGGTATTTTCTAGAATTGAAAGACCATTGAAAGATGAGCAATGAATTGTTGATGTGGAGAATCTTCTGAAAGAGACAAGGATACCAAGGAGAATCGGGTGGAGATGATGTATATTTAATTGACCGATATGGACAAGACATGATAGCTGGCTAAGTAGGTAAGGCAACAGAAACTTCTCACTTGAGAGAAGTTCGTGGAGGTATTTCATGTCAGTTTTCCCATGCATCAGTCAAGCAGGAGATGAGGAAAAAGTTCTTAGAACTATAACAAAGGGATCAAACTATGGACGCTGTTGGAGGAGAAAATTTCAAAGAAGAAGCATAACTTCGCGTTGGAAGTAAAATGCGAACATAAGTTATTAGCTTTTGCATCCAAAGCGTTTAACTTGGCATCGACAAGAAGCATAGTTTCGTGTTGGAAGTAAAACGCAAAGTTGAGTCATTAGCTTCACGTCGGCCAGAAGTTTAGCTTCGCATTAGAAGCAAAACACGAATCGAAATCCTTAGCTTCTAGAGCCTCTAACTCCGCATGGGCAGATTATTAGAAACCTTAATTGGTTGTGATTGAGATTTGAGATTATATAATACCCGAATTGAGTCCAATCAGAATCTAAAATCAAGAGATTCTAGTCAAAATCAAATATTTGATTAGAATCCTTGATAAATACAAAAATCTTCTATTCCTATCCCTAAGAAAACTCTTATAACCAACTAAAGTTTATAAATAGCTTCTTTGAGGAGACTATAAGGATCTTTTTGGAGTTTAAATTACGTGCGAGAGTCTTGAATTCATTAAGATCAGCAGAGAGAGAAAGTTAGAGCCGTCCATCAACTTCTTCAAAGAGATATCTTCACGTCGGATCGCCAACTGTTCTACTAGATAGATCCCATCGCCACTTTAGAACCACTTTTATTGTAAAAGAGAGCGATAAAATATAAATTCTCTCGTTTGTTTTTCTATTGTTCTTCTTTCATTGTAATCATCATAATCAATGGAAAGAAGTAAGAATTTTGCGGAGAACAGACACATATGCAACTAAGTTTGTGAGACTCGGTCATTTTGCCCTGACTCTAATAACTAATGTGGAGGTGCGAGCACACTTGTTCTAGCAATGAATGAAGCACCATCTCAGGGAGCATCTAGTCTGCTAGAACTATAAGATCTACTCGAAAGTATTCTTAGCATGTTGCCTACATCAAGTTTCCAAGAAATGGAAACTGATGATATTCAAGAGGCCATTTGGACATGGAGCAAGGTCATTAGCTAGAAGGTATGGTGATCCAACAACGAAGAGACAAATGATACCAAATCGAAGCTCAACGATCTATAAGTTTTGCCATGTGCCTGGACATACCTAAAAGGAGTGCAGACGAGCCAGTTGTGTCCAGTGTGTGCGTGTGCTAGCCATCAATAAGTCCTTGGTTGAAGATGCAACAAGAAGCAACATTCAGTGTCCCTTTCCAGTCAGCAGTCAGGCTAATAGTAGTAGTACACCAATTTAGAGAATTCCAAGATAGGACCAGGGGAGACCTTTGGGCATACAACAACTATCCTACCATAGCCCAAGGAGGAGCTATTCCGAGGTAGAGGCAAGTTAGGTTGATGAATGCTGAGCAAGTTCAGGCCACTAGGGGAGTCATAATAAGTATGATTTTTGTTTGCAATACACCGTTAACAGTTTTATTTGATTTGGAGCTTTGAACTATTTTATTTGTATCATGTTGTTTCTTACAATTCTGTTGTTTTGTTACCTTATCTGCATGGTGGGATATTAAGACTGAGAACAGTAACATTATTACGAATAAAGAGTGAAGACTATGTTCCTTAGTGATTAATGGTAAAGAATTTTATGCTAATAAAAGTCGCGGGTTCGAACCCTATTTTCCCCACCCAATTATCCAGGCATTTTGTCGATGAAAGGGATATGGCAAATGCATTGATTAGTCAGACCTAATAGATAGACCTTACTAATTATAAATAGAGGAGGATATGATGTTATTAAAAGAGTCAATTGTTTGAGTACCTTCTATGCAGTGATAGATTGTATAAAAAGATGATTAATAATTTAGATTTCTATTTGCCTAAAGTTTGAGTTTTCAGGTAGAAGTCAATCTTTAGAACCAACAGAGTTTAAGGTGCTCCTAAAGGGAGGAGCTACGACAGCTATGGAGGTAAGAGAAGGAATGAGTCCGGTACTATGAAAATTCTTAAATATGTTTCCTGATAAGACACTGGAGTTATCACCAATAAGGATAGTAGAATTTATTATTAACATTATCCTTAGAGCTGAACCCATTTGTAAAACACATTATCAAATGGGAATTGAATAATTGGATGAAGTACATGAGCTCTTGAAGTCAGGTTTTAGAAGACCTAATGTTTCACCTTAAGGGCTCCAGTATTATTAACAGGAATGAAAGATGGGAGCCAATAATAATGTAAGACTATAGAGGTGTGAATGTGGTAACAATCAAGAAGAAGTACCCATTGTTGAGAATAGCCTATCTATCAACCAGGAGGAGTAAAGGTATTCTCAAGGCAGATCTTCGTTCAGGACTCTAATAAGAGTCTGAATGGAAGATATTTTCAAGATTGCATTTATAACCAGACAGGGTCATTATAAATATATGGTGATGTCATTTAGAGTGACTAATGCACCAACACTCTTTATGAATTTGATGAGTCATATTCTTATTCAGTATCTATATAAGTTTATAGTGGTATTTATTGATGATATCTTGATATATTCTAGGAATAGAGAAGAGCATGTTGACTATTTGATGATAATTTTTGTTATATTAGACTATGATTAATACTCTATTCCGAATTCGATTTCAATTCCTATTCCGACTTCACAATCGCTTCACCAATTCAATTAGACTACTATCTTGTATTAGGATTTAATTTTAGATTTAGTCACATATCGCTTGTTGGGTGTTCTGTATATTGTTGAGACACCTATAAATATAAGTATTATCTGACTAATAATAGATAGATTGACTTTTGATTCTGATTATCATCTAAAATGATATTAGAATAGGTTTGAGAAATAAATCTCAACTATTCACTCCAAAAAAACAAAAAAAAAAAACCAATTATGCCTGCTTGCGTGCTGTGAAGAACCAAACTATCAAGAGAGCTATCAAGAGTGCTGATGAGACATCGAGAAACTCAGCTACCATCAAGATCTCTGTCTCTTCGAAAGTTTAATCGATTGATTGGCTTTGATTGACTAATAGGATCTCTCCTCTACTCAACAGCAGCCCAAGTTCTTCACCTACTTCTTCGACTGCAAGCTTTTTTTTTGAAACCTAAATCAGCTATCTCAGCTAAAACTACTTCTCTACAAATTAGTTTTGTTCTTAGCCTTCTTTCTATAACATTATCCACTTTATATGATTCATCTACTGTTACTAGCCCTATTGTTACTATCATGACTGAGAATTTGATTCTAAAAAACCTTATTACTACTATTATTAAATTGAATGGCAATAATTATTATATATGGGTTCATTCGCTCAATGTATTTGTTGGTACTCAAAGGAAAATTATGCATTTACTGGATGATCCATCAAATAAAAATGATTTTATCTATTCAGATTGGCTTTCTAACGACTATTGAATGATTATATGGCTCCTTAATAGTATGGAGGAGAAAGTAAGCTCTTATGTAATATTGTTAAAAACTACAAAAGAGATATGAGATACCCTTAAAGGTCTTTGGAAATGAGAATAAAATATCAAGAGTATTTGAACCGTATAAGCGCTTATTTACTCTCAAATAAGATAACATATTTGTATTTGAATATTATTTTGCTCTCTGAGACACATTGGATGAGCTTGAGATTTATCAATCCTGATTATGATATCCGTCCGAATGGGATAAGAGAATTCCCACAACTCTATTTCTTTCTTTCAATTGAAGAAATAATTGGAAAATAAAACAGCAAGTACAAAAATGAGTAATAAACCCCATTATAGACTAGTACGATTCAATTCAACATTTTGTTCATTCGGGTTTGATTGTGTCATAGTTCTATAATTCGAATTAGGTCTATCGTTGGATGAACTGCATTGCTGATATTGACCCCAAAAAAGAAACGGTAGGTACAACTAGTCTGTGAACAGCTAACCATCGCACTGTAAAAATCGGATAGGTTCGATCTATGGTCATTGGTGGCCTCCTAAAAGGATCTACTAAATTCATCGAGTTGTTCCAAAGAATCAAAACGGCCGGTTATTAATGGAATCCCCTGTCGGCTCTCTGTGAAATACTCGTTTGGCCGAGGACTTCCAAATACATCGTAAGCTAAACCTGTACTGACGAATAACCAACCCGCAATGAATAGGGAAGGTATGGTAATGCTATGAATGACCCAGTATCGAATACTGGTAATAATATCAGCAAAAGAATGTTCTCCTGTGCTTCTAGACATGCTGAGCTCCAAAAATTCTTGTATATTCAAAAAAGGGAATTGATTCCGTGAAAGATGAGATCAGTAAAGAGAAAACCACTGATAGTTTATCTTTGTGAGATTGTCAATTGTGTACCAAAGGTGTATTTAGAGTATACCGAATCAGTATAGCTATCCTTCCTCCGGCGCAGCAACGCAGTCTCGATCAATATCGAAATGAAATACTACATAATTTCTTTCTTATTTTTTGTTCCTTATCTATGCCTAATTGTAGCATAATTGTATGTTATTCAATAGATCAATAGAAAATTCTTCAAATAAACTCTTTATTTTATAAGGTTTCCATTATTGACTTCGAAATAGAAAGTCAAGATCTTGGGAAAGTGTGAATCAATGGGTTCTACTAATTCCTGAAAGTGAAAGATAGCATTATCTTCATACAATTTAATTATATCTAAAATTTAGAAATCCTTTTTTTGGTTCACATTTTTTTGTTCGAATACTTTCATTTATTTATAGTAATTGATTGGTCGTACAAAAAATATACTATTACTATACTATAATAGAAATAGATTGATTATAGTAGATAATATTTGATGAAAGAAACAGAACATAGTTGGAACAATCAATATTTGCAATGCAACCATTGTTACATTAGATCCAAAACAAGGGTTCTTTCTTGTTCTTGTCTGAACTACAAGATGGAACTTCTTGATATGAAAAAACAGAATATAGAATAGAACCTAAAAGGATAAGGAAAGTTGTTTTTCTTCGAATCGAGTTGGACTCGAAATAAAAAATAAAAATAAAGGTTTTTCGATAAACCCCCGATCCTTTTTTTCTTCTGATTTGAATCTTAATACTTTGAGAAAATATCGTCAAGATCTCGCTATTACCAAATTCCTATCCAGTTTAGATTCTTTTTTACTGATCCAGATGAGGGGTCAAATTCTTTTTAGTGATAGTATCCCATTCCTAATAATAACATATTCTAGAGTTTTTCGTGTTTCTACTGGATCTACTATATCAACAACTCAACCTATCATCTCCAATGACAGCTTTACTCTAATTTCTGGCCGTGAATGAGGCCGTAGTTGCAGTTGCAGTTATGATTCATGGGGAGGCACAATCATGGTGGTTGAGACTCAGGTGATGGTAGAGATCCCAAAAATGTGATTACTGTGATAAGAAAAATTACACATTTGTACACTATTGGGAGAAGTATGGAAACATAGAATGGGCACAAATTATGATAAGCAACTCTTCCAACTGATGTCTCTAATTCATTAGTTATTGTATCATCGACAATAAATTTTACTTGCAGCTCGACATCCTCACCGATTGTTTAGATTTCATAAGTTGAACCTGACAGGTTTCTCCTTTTTTAGTCCACTGTGCTCGGTCCTCATACTATTTATACATCTTTGTCAGATAATGATGCTCATATTGCCTCCTCTAGTCGACCATGCGTTATCAATTCTGGAGTTATCTTGCATATGACAAGAATTAGGAATAAATTTGCCTCACTATATTTTTCAGATAAATATCCTCCCGTAAATTTTGCCGATGGTTTTTCTATCACGGTAGTTTATGATGGAATAGGTCATACTGCCAATTCATTAACCTTAATAATATTTTGCTCGTTTCTAAATTTTCTATCAGTTTGTTATATTTTAGCCAAATTACTAAAAAAAGTTAATTATTATTTAACGTTCTTTCCTACTTACTGTATTTTTTAGGCTTCCAAAGCTGGGATAAGGATTGATATGGGATGTGAGTAATGGAGGATGTAATATCTAGATAAAACATCATTTACAGGGTTAGCTCCTTGCTCCTCTGATTCCCTTTAACAGTGGCACAACTGCATTGAACATCCTTTTTTCTAGAGTCTTCGTCTCATTTTACCCACTGCATCTAGTATATCTTAGTTAGATTGTGAGTTATGTGAGCTCGATAAACATCACCGTGTTGGCAGAATTTTCTTCTATTGAAGATCATCTTTCATAAAGAGAGATCCGCGTATGTAAACTAAAATAAAAAAAAATTAGTCTTCACAGAGCTGTGCTTTATTTTTCATAAAAGATGAGACGTGATCTTTGATTCACGAATGAAGCTGAAGTGTGAATCTCTTTCATTAGATTTCCAGACTTAATAAAGAGTGGGCCCTGCAGGGTCTTATCATCGTGCCCAACCATATTATGCAAAAAGCGAATATACCATCACAACAAACCCACGAATTTGAAGTTTGAGATTTGCAGTCCAACAAAGGAATCTAAAATTTGAGATTTGCATTCCAGTTGCTGTCTGATGGAACCACGAATCTAACGTCTAAGATCTACATTCCAGTTATAATCCAAATGAGTCGTGAATCTAAAATTTGAGATTTGCATTCCAGTTGTAATCACACTAAAGATGTGAATCTAAAGTTTGAGATTCACATCCGAGTGGCAGTCTTAAAGAACCATAAATCTAAAATTTGATATTCGCGTTCCAATTGCGGTATAAAGGAAACACGAATCTAAATATTGAGATTCACATTTTGCTTTTCATTTATGACCCAGAGAATTAAAGACGTCGGTTACAAATTTTGAAAATTTAATACAAATCCACCATACCAAAAGGCAAAGAATTAATTCTCAGATTGTGGAGGCCAACAGTTAGATAGTTACATTAGCTCAAAAGTCTCCAAATCACTATAAATAGCAGAAGCTTAGGTAGAAAAAGGCAACTGGAGATCAGTATTAAAAAAAGCTATTTTCGCTTAAGTGCTGGTGCTATCAAAAATTCAAAATCTTCACCAACTAAAATTTTATATAGAGTATCAACAGTGAGCATGATCGTCCTCCATTGCTACTCTTGAGCTCAGTTTTAAACAAAAAAGGGAATTAGATTTTCCTCATTTTCTGTAAATTGAAAATTATTCATAATTGTAATTTTAAATTGAAAAATCTCAATAAATAATCATTTACAATTCTATAGCAAACACACCGTGCATCATATTTTAGTAGAGTCAATTCACGTGGTAGTTTTCCGTTTGAGCTAATTCATTCTGATATTTGAGGTCTATGTCGTTTTCCCTCTTTTAAGGGCTTTAGATATTTTCTTCTCTTTGTGGATGATTTCTTTCACATGACATGGATGTATTTATTAAAATATAGGTCTGCTATTTTTAGTACAATTGAACTATTTTGTAAATAAATAAAAAAATCAATTTGCAACCTCTACTCATGTTTTGTGCATTAATAACTCTATGGAGTATATGAAAGCTAATATTTCCTAGTTTTATAATAATAATGAAATTATCCATCAAAAAACTTATTCTTACATGTCCCAACAAAATGATATTGCTAAAAGAAAATATAGATATATCTAGATGTTGCTCGTACATTAATAATTCACATATATGTTCTAAGATATTTGTCAGTTAATTAATAGGATGCCCTCATCTACCTTTCATGTAAAATCCACTTTTCCTAACATTATGCTGATACACTTATGTTTCCTTTTATATCTCGAGTATTAAGGTGCACATATTTTGTTCAAGATTTGGCTCCTGATTTAGACAGGTTATTTTCCTGTGCTATTCAGTGTGTATTTGTTGGCTATTCTAGGACATAAAAAGAATAAAAGTGCAATGATCCGGTATTTAGAAAGTATTTTATCTCTATTGATATTATCGTTTTTTTTCAATCTCATACTTTAATTCCACATCAACCGAGCAGTTAGTTCCTTTTCTTTCTCTATCTTTATCTGTGTCTACTACTGAGATTGAATAAATATCGATACCTTATTACGAGTTGCAAAGATGCCTTACAAGAAACTACTTCTGATATTCTCTCGCCGTCAGAAAGTGCCTCCTCCAAGTTCACCGTCAGAAAATGCCTTACAAGAAACTACCCTTTTGTTGCTCTGACTTCTCCAACTACAAGTCCTCAACATTCGCAACATTCTTCTACTCCTATTTCTGAAATTGTCATTACTCTTCAAAAGGTAAACGCTCTACTATTTCTAATCATATTTCTCGATTTGTTTCCTATGATGTTTTACCAGTTTGTACTTTCTCTTTCTTTCATTTCTATACCCAGACATTCTGTCTTTGTCTGGAATACTCTTTTTGTTATTGTCTTTCTTACTATATATGTAGATGACAATTTACTAATTGAGAGTGATATAACAGCTTTAACTAAGACAAAGGGTTATCTCAAGTAACATTTTATAACAAACAATATAGAAAGGCTAAGATATTTTCTTAGAACTGATATAGCTTATCATAAATTGTAGAACGATAAAAATAATCTAAATCCAAAATTTGAGTTTGAGTCTGAGTCCAAGTTCGAATCCAAAATCTGAGTTTAAATCTGAGTCCGGATCCGAAATCTGAGTTTAAATCCGAGTTCGGATCCGAAATCTGAGTTTAAATCCAAGTCCGAGTCCAAATACGAATTCGAATTCAAGTAGCATTAGTGATAATAATAAATAAATAAATAAATAAAATTAAAAAAATAATAAAAAAAAATTAAGGTGAGCCTCGCACTCACGCAGGCTGAGCCTCGCGTGGATGCGAGGCTCCCATGCATGAAATTTAAACAAAAGAAAAAAGGTCATCAGCCTTGCAACCACGCGAGGAGCCTCGCGTGGATGCGAGGCTGAGGAAAAATTCAGAAGGAAAAAAAAAAAAAAAAGCAGCGAGCCTCGCACCCGCGCGAGGCATCCTCGCGTGGATGCGAGGCTGAAGAGGCTCCCATGCATGAAATTAAACAAAAAAAAAAAAAAGGTCATCAGCCTCGCACCCACGCGAGGAGCCTCGCGTGGATGCGAGGCTGAGGAAAAAATCAGAAGGAAAAAAAAAAAAAAAGCAGTGAGCCTCGCACCCGCGCGAGGCAGCCTCGCGTGGATGCGAGGCTGAAGAGGTCTCCCATGCATGAAATTTAAACCAAAAAAAAAAGGGTCATCAGCCTCGCACCCACGCGAGGAGCCTCGCGTGGATGCGAGGCTGAGGAAAAATTCAGAAAAAAAAAAAAAAATTCCAAGCGAGCCTCGCGTGGATGCGAGGCTCGCATCCTCAGACCATATAAAAAAGAAAGCCAAAAGCAATTAAAAAAAAATAATTAAAAAAAAATTTTGAGATCGTGCGAGGCTGAGGCAAAAGAAAGAGCACCTCCCAGGGTGTTCACTGGGCAAAAGTAAAAAGGTGTGCGTAAAGAGTAAAAAATTAAATCTCTATATTTCATCATCCATATTCGATTGCTCGTTCATCCCGTTCGCTCGCCCGATTTCTCACAATAAAGTCCCGATTTCATGCACGCAATATATTTTGGTCTAATCTCCAATTATTTTGTAATTCTATCTAAATTTTAATTAAAATCAAATTGATTTTTGGATAAGAAATTCTAAAATTAATTTCATTGGAGTTTGGATAATTCTATAATTTTAATCAAATTCAAATTAATTTTTGGATGATAAATTATAAATTAATTTTATTAGAGTTTGATAATCATACATATTCTAATTAAATTCTAATTTGAGTTTAATTGATTTTTGGTGCAGAAACAGGACCTGATTCAATGAATCTGGAGAAAATCAAGTCAAGAAGAGGTTTGAATATCTCATTGAGATCACAAAGAGATTTCGATTCTATCTATAAGGAAACCAGATCTCGTTCTTATCTACAAGGAAACCGGATTTCGTTCTTATCTACAAAGAAACCGGATCTCGTTCTTATCTACAAGGAAACCTCTTCAACAACCGGAGGCCTATAAATACCCTCCAAGAGAACTCAGAAAGGATCCTTTGGCAGATCGATCTACGCGCGAGAGTCTCAAAGTCTTGCAACCAAAGAAGAGAAGAACTTTGGCCAGATCTCTCTCCTGTCCAAGCGTTCGTGCTTCCTCTAAGAATCGACAGAGAAGAAGAACGAGTTCGCCTCCAACCATCGACGTCAGATCGTCAACGGGGAAAGGACCAATCCCCATAGCTTCCTCGAATCCCACATCTTCTGTAAAAAGAGAGCGACGATCTATAAGTCCTCTCTGTCTGTTTTTTTTATTTTTCTTTTCATTGTAAATCAAAAAAGAGGAATTTTTCATAATCTGTAATTTTTCTCTGTCAATGGCAATGGAAAGATCCAACCCTGTTTCTACCGAAAACAGACTGGTGACCACAGTGGGAGAGATCTCCTATACTGAAGAGGAGATGATGGTCCAATCTGATATCCACAAGATTGGAGAGACGGTCGAGATGTTGGTAATCGAAGTCGACCAGCAGAAATATGAAGATTACGTATCTTCGGACTCATCGAGTCCTCGCCATAAGAGATCTGCACTGCGAAAGCACGAAAAGACTAACTCTGAACAAAAGGAGGACTTCATGGTCTTGGATGACAAGGAGGCGTTGATTCGTCAACAGCCCCTTGGATCTCCGAACTATGATTCGTCAAAACCAACAGTGATTCTTCCAATGTTCAGCGAGCTCGCTGCATATAATGCCAAAGGAGAACCTATCACGGCACAAAAACGGACCCAAATCCGCAACCGGAATCGAAGGGCACGCCGCAGATTACTCAAAGCTCGTTTTGCATGTCAGACTCAAAATCAGTCTAGCATGAAGTAAGGAGGATGTCAGGCTCAAAAACAGCCTTGCACGCATCAACTTGGCGAAGGGGAGCCTTGCACCCATCAGCTTGGCAAATGTCAGCCTTGCACCCATCAGCTTGGCCAAAGGCAGCCTTGCACCTCTCATCCTGGCAAAGGTCAGCCTTGCACCCAACAACTTGACGGAGGTCAGCCTTGCACCTTTCATCATGGCAAAGGGCAGCCTTGCACCTCTCATCGTGGCAAACGGTAGCGTTGCACCCTCATACTGGCAGAGGTCAGCGTTGCACCCATCAGCTTGGCCAAAGGCAACCCTGCACCTCTCATCATGGCAAATATCAGCCTAGCACCTCTCAGCCAAGCAAAACTCAGCCTTGCACTCATCAGCTTGGCATGAATAAGACCAGATGCCAGCATGGCATAAATAAATTTCAAAACCAAACTAAGTCTAAGCCAGCGCTCGAGGCAAGAGTCAAGCCTCAGCTTCACACAAGAACATACGGATGCAAAACTACCCAGCAGGGACATGCAAGACATGCCAAAATTAATTGTGAACATCGAACCGGACTTGGAGTTAAGAAACATAACTTCTATGATTTCTCGGAGCCATCTGTCTGGACGAGTAGACATAACCCAAGAGGCAAGTCCCGTTCCCAAAAGATGGTCATATCTGCACCACGAGAAGAAACTCCGGATTTACGGAGTTATCTGACGAACAAAAGGGAAGCCGCACAGTCCCATCAGTCATGCTGCCGCGAAAAATTAATTGCTACAGTTTTGACTCACTGTTGCTGTGAATCCCCGAGAACGTCGGTGTTCAGCCGACTGTCAGCACCAGAATCTTACATTCCAAAGAAAAGACGACTGCAGAGACGAGACTCAGACTCGGACCAAGAATTGCCTATTTTCACATCAAATATGGTGAGTAAAGGCAAGAAGCCAGTCGCAGGTGGGTATGTCTCTGACATCGAGGCAGAAAAGACTTATCATCACACACGCCTTAGAACAGGTGTGGCAGCTCCCCGCAATTACAAAAAATTAGCAAGGGGTCTTGATGAAGAATATGAAGAGTTTAGCGATCACTCGGCCATAGCAACGCCACGATCATATGCTTCCTCTCGGTCCGACAGGGGGACAGTTCATATGGCCGAACCATCGGTCGAGATGAGACAGAGGATTGAGGCATAAGAACGCCTCATCCAGGAGCAACAAAAAAGCATCGAAGACCTCAAAGGGATGCTTACGAAGGTCCTGGAAAACAATCAAAAGAACACAGAAGACGGTGCAAGGGGTTCTTCCTCTTTTGATAAAACTAATAAAGAGAAGGATGAAATTGAATCCAACCGTGACAAAACCAAGAAGGATGAAGCTGAATCTAATCGAGACACCGGGGGAAAAGGCAGTGAGGACAAATATTACGTTGATCCTCACGCCGAAAAAATGGAGAAGCTTCAAAACCAGATAGAAGCCTTGATGCACCGCAAAGGATTGAAAGAAACAGGGATCACGAGACCTTACCCGATAGAGTGGGAGTCCGCCCCGTTTTCAGCAAAGTATAAGCCTCTCAAATTAGAGTCATATGATGGGAAGGGATCTCCGAACCAACATATGTACTACTTCCTTTCACAGACCGGCCATCTCATGGGCAATGACCCAGTGATGACAAAAATTTTTGCAAGTACCCTGCGAGGGCCTGCATTTACTTGGTTTATGCAGTTGCCCCCGGGAACCATTAATGCTTGGTCTGATGTGGAAAGGGAGTTCCTAACTCGCTTCCTCGAAGATGACACCAAAGTATCCATTCACTCTCTTCTAGCAAATAAGCAAAAAGAGGATGAGACAGTTAAAAGTTTCATCGAGCGTTTCCGCGAGATGTCAATGCGATGCCCGCATGGCATGTCGCAGGAGACATTGGTGGAGACATGCAAACACAACCTGCAAACTGAGATATTGGTCAAAATGGGAGTGGTGGAATCTAAAAGCTGGAAAGAGCTAGTTAAGCAAGGTGAACTAGCTGAAAATCTCATCCACCGCCTGGGAGAACAATGTCCTAGAAGAAACGCCCCGGAAGGACGACGATATCCTCAAAACTTTCGATCTAAAGGAAAAGAGGCTATGACAGCAGGAACGCCTCCGCAACAGAAAGCCAAAGATCAAAAAGAAAAAGGCGAGCCCAAGCAGTACCCCGCACCTGTCTACGACTTCAAAGATGAGCAAACTGTAACGCTCTTCAATTTGCTCAACAGAAAAGGGATGCTTCAGTTTCCCTCCAATCCGAGGCCGGAGGAAGCAGGGAAGACCAACGACCCCAAGTACTATCTCTATCATCAGAAGTGGGGCATGCTACGAAAGATTGCTATACATTAAAGAGAAAGATCCAGGCACTAATCGAAGCCAAAGTAATCACACTAAAGTCGGAGCAGAAAAGGGTGACGGCTAACGTGGTCACTCTAATTGTTGGAACTAATGAGTTTCCCGCAGGAGTGTCCCCAGTGCCTGCTGGAAAAATGGTGCTGGTTAATCAGGACCCACATAATATGAAGGAAAAAGGCCTCAATCCAGTCACCACGAAGAAGGGTGAGATTATGTAGGTACATCCAGATCTTTTGAATGATGAGCAATGGTCTTCATCCAATAAACAGAAGCCGAGCAAAGGAAAAACTTGCCATGCGATTTCTGCAATCATCAGTGATGACCACGATGAGGCAACTATGTTAACTGACTCCGAAACGGAAGCATCGGCTTTGGCTACTCATCAAGATGAGGCAGGCCCATCAGGAACTCGCTCGGGGAGGAGTTATCTCAAAGATTTCTCCAAAGTGCGGCCCAACGAACCCACCACAACGAATGAAGAGCCACCCTCTACACAAAAGGATCTCCGCTTTCAGAAGGGGACAAAGAAGGATAGTGAGGCAGCTGGTGTGCCATTTAAATTTGATGTGCTTGCCCAGCTAGCCAACATCCCGGCTCGCATAACTCTCTACGAGTTGTTGTGATTATCCAAGACAACCAGAGACGCGTTGAGGGAAGCTCTGGCTGACTCCGAAGCCTTTTTGGCCCAAATCGAAGAGCCGCCTGTGAATGCTGAAGAACCTTGCTCGCACTGCAACCAAGTGACGAAGCAGGTTCCATGCATCACCTTCTCGACGGATGATATGCAGGTCAAAAACTTTAAACATAACAGACCCTTGTATTATACAGGATACATGGGCTCTCTTAAAATTGACCGAATTCTCATAGACCCAGGGTCTACCTTAAGTATCATTCCAAGGAGATTGATGCAAATACTTGGAATCATAGTCAGCCGATTGACTCCCACCAACACCTCCATCTTTGGCTTTAACTCCAATGGAAGCCATCCCTTGGGGAAGATCCGACTTCGCTGCCAGATTGGAATCCTGAAATTAGAGGCGACGTGTTATGTCATCGACGCCGACACTTCTTACAACATGCTTTTGGGACGTCCTTGGCTTCACTCCAACATGGTGGTGCCCTCTACTCTCCACCAATGTATGAAATATTGCGATGATCAGGGGGCAGTCTACACGTTGATCGCCGACAAGCAGCCTTTTAAGGGGATAGAAAATTACTTCACGGATGCCATGCTGTATAGAGATACAGCAGAGGCATCCGCAAAATCAACAAAGAATGTCAAATGGGACTATGACAATGGCAACGAAGCAGACACTAAACCCGAGCCAGCAGATGAAGAAGACTGCGAGTTCGAGATAAATCCTCTTGTAATCAATATGAAGGACTTTGATGTAACCGACACTGCCGATGAGGCAGACGAGTGGATTATTAATGAGAACATAGGTTTTGCTTATGTTCCTGCTGTTGCTTCGGATTCTACTCCGTCTTGTACTAGTACAGAAGCGGATAGCATATCCGAGTGGGAGTCTTTAGCAGCATTCCATCTGCCAATACGGTCGTCGTTTGCCCGACAAACCAAAATTCATAATGTAGACGGGACTACTTTTGAGGTGCCCGCTCGATGGCCGGACCAACAGCCTTTAATATTTGTGTGAGTTGAGTCGCGGCCCGAGCATACCATAAGTAGTGAAAGCGAAGACCAAACATCACCTCAATTTGGTCATTACGAATCAGTCTCCCATCAAATGATGAAAAGCATGGGCTACGATTTCAACCGTAAACAGGGATTAAACTTCGGACGAGGACGACGAAACCTTTTGCGTTCGTTTGTCCCACGAGGAAAGAATCCTGATTACTATCATAAAACTCGCAGGGGGTTGGGATACGTTACTACTTCCGAATCCTCGGGAAGAGAGTACATAGACTCAGCCGAATCAGAAAATCCTAAAGAAATAATAGAATGGGATTCTGATGTTGGTACAAGTGTAATATTCAAGGCCCTTGCTGCGAATATGGTTTCAGTAAGCCATGAAGAACCAGATGATGCCTGGGCACAGCACATGGATATATAATGGGATATCAGATTTGAGCAGAGAGAACCACCAACTGAAGACCAAGTGGTTCAAGTCAATATGGGAACTGAAGAAGACCCGAAACCCATCTTTATAAGCGAGAGTCTCACTTCTCAAGAGAAAGAGAATCTCGTGTCCCTCATAAGAGAGTACATTGACGTCTTCGCGTGGAGCTACGAAGACATGCCTGGCTTGGACCCACAAGTTGCCATGCACCGTTTTAATATTAAGCCAGATACTAAACCCGTAAAACAGCAGCAAAGGCGTTTCAAGCCCGAGTTGATGGAAGCTATAGAGTCTGAAGTCAAGAAGCTGATAGACTCAGGATTCATTCGCGAAGAACAACACCCCGACTGGGTAGCAAATATCGTACCGGTGCTCAAGAAAAACGGTAAGATACGGATATGCATAGACTTCCGAGATCTTAACGCTGCATGCCCAAAAGATGAATTCCCACTCCCCATCACGGATGTCATGATTGATAACACATGTGGGTTTGAGCGGATGTCCTTCATGGATGGTTTCTCAGGATACAACCAAATTAAAATGTATCCAGAAGATGAGAAACACACGGCATTCAGAACACGGCTTGGAATATACTGCTACACAGTGATGCCCTTCGGATTGAAGAATGCCGGCGCTACTTACCAACGGGCTATGAGCATCATCTTTCAAGAACACTTACGTAAAACTATTGAATGCTATGTGGATGACCTCGCCGTTAAAAGTAAGAAGAAAGAAAATCACCTACACGACTTGAGGGTGATGTTTGATATCATGAGGAAGTATCAACTGAAGATGAATCCTACCAAGTCATTTCTTGGAGTATCGAGCGGAAAATTCTTGGGATTTGTTGTCACCTCGAAGGGAATCTACCTTGACCCTGATAAGGTCAAAGCGATAAAAGAAATGCAGCCACCACGGAACTTGAGAGAACTCAGGGGGTTGCAAGGGAAGCTGGCATATATCCGGCGGTTATAGCAAATCTGTCAGGAAGGTACCAGCCATTCTCAAAGTTAATGAAGAAGGGAGTCTCTTTCATCTGGGATGAAGATTGTCAACAAGCTTTTGAGGACATTAAGAATTACCTCACAAAGCCGCCTGTGTTAATGGCACCCGTTTCAGGGAAGCCTTTTCTGATTTATGTGCGAGCGATGGACCATGCCCGAGGGGCTCTATTGGCTCAACATAATGATTAAGACCAGGAGCAGACAATCTACTACTTGAGCTGGACAATGATTGGTGCGGAGCATCGGTACAGCCCAATTGAAAAAGAATGCCTAGCGCTAGTGTTCGCGGTCCAAAAAATGCGACACTACCTAGTCGGCCAGACGATACATGTCATTTCTCGGGTGAACCCACTGAAATTGCTCATGACAAAGCCGGGATCATTAAATGGCCGGCTCGCCAATTGGGCATTATTATTATCTCCCTACGACATGCATTTCGTGCCTCAGAAAGCGACGAAAGGTCAAGCCATAGCAGACTTTCTCACCGAGCACCCAGTTCCAGAGAATTCCAAACTCCAAACTGACATCCCAGATGAAGCTGCGGAAGTTAATGCAGTCTCAGAAGAATAGATATGGAACATGTTCTTTGATGGGGCAACAAGAAGAGATACTGCCGGCGTGAGGGTCGTACTGGTTTCTCCCCACAAGCACATAGTGCCTCAAGGATACTCGTTAACCAAGCGCTGCACAAATAATGTGGCAGAGTACAACGCTCTTATCACTGGCCTCCAGATAGCTTGGCAACTGGGGGTGAGACATCTCGAAGCATATGGCGATTCAAAACTTGTCGTTAACCAGATGACCAGAGAATATGAGGTAAAGCATGAAGCCCTCATACCGTATCATCAAACAACGATGCGACTAGCAAACAAGTTCGAAGAATTTTATATCGACCATGTACCAAGATACGAGAATACAAACGCCGATGCCCTTGCATCGCTGGCTGCGACCCTGGCGGTACCGAGCGGGTCAACTAAGCATGTTACCATTGGAAGTCGCGAACTCATACACCCAAAAGTAATCATGGAAGTAGACGAAGCGAACCAAGTTGGAATAAAGTTTGAGTCACGAGACTGGCGTTTTCCACTTGTGGATTATGCATTGCACGGCATCCTCCCTGAGGACTCTAAAGAAGCCGCTTCCATAAGAAACAAGGCCGTAAAATTTTATTATAACGCTATGCTCCAGACTTTGTATCGGAGATCTCATGATGGCATCCTACTTCGTTGCTTATCAAAAAGCGAAGCTCAGGAAGTGATTAAAGAAACCCATGACGGGACCTGCGGGGCCCACCAGCCTGGGACAGAACTCTGGGATCGCATTAGAAGATTGAGATATTTCTGGCCCAAGATGATCACAGATGCAGTGGCATATGCAAAGCGTTGCCATGCCTATCAGGTCCATGCTAATTTCATACACCAACCTCCAGAGTACTTACATACATCGACTGCCAGTTGGCCGTTCGAGACTTGGGGAATGGATATTGTAGGACCGATCACTCCGCCGTCCTCCAAAGGACACCGATTCATATTGGCGATAACCGACTACTTTTCTAAATGGGCAGAAGCTGTCCCCATGAGAGAAGTGAAGACAACGGGCGTGGTCAAATTCATCAA
Organism: Dracaena cambodiana; assembly: GCA_036321105.1. Lineage (NCBI taxonomy): Eukaryota > Viridiplantae > Streptophyta > Magnoliopsida > Asparagales > Asparagaceae > Dracaena > Dracaena cambodiana. Next base: position 17,734,462 of record JAYEPQ010000019.1, read on the forward strand.
ACACCACGTAATTTACCGCTTCGGTGTGCCTCGACGGATCATCCATGACAACGGGCCTCAATTCATTAGTCAAGGCTTCGTGAAATTCTGCGGCAAGTTCAGAATTCAAGTTGTGGCTTCAACGCCTTATAATCCGGCAGCCAACGGATTAGCCGAAGCTTTCAACAAGACTATTGTAAAGCTTTTACAAAAGTTTGTTTCTTCGAGTCGCCGCGATTGGGATGAAAAGTTAGGCGAGTGTTTGTGGGCTTACCGTACGACGGTGCGAACTCCAACAAAAGCTATGCCCTTCTCTTTGGTGTATGGTTGCGAAGCAGTATTGCACTTGGAAATCCAAATCCCATCCCTGCGAGTAGCGCTGGCTACAAAAATAACGAATGAAGAAAAACATCAAAAGCGACTCCAAGAATTAGAGGCCTTGGATGAAAAATGCCTGAACGCAAAGCAACAAATCGAGTTGTATCAAGCACGCATCTCGAGGGCATTTAACAAGAAAGTTAAACGAAGAACTTTCAAAGAAGGAGACTTGGTCTTAGCTGTCAAAAGACCAATGATCCTGACCCACAAGACTAAGGGAAAATTCGAATCCAAGTGGGAAGAACTTTTTGTAGTAGAAACTGTCTACTCAAATGGAGCCTATCGCCTGATCAATCAAGACGGTGACAGGATGATGATGCCCATCAATGGTAAATTCTTGAAGAAATACTACATCTAGCGACTTTTTTTTTTTAAAAAAAAAAGGGAAGGCTAGTCAATCCACCGCCCAATACTGTCAGAAACAACGAGAAGGAGAAATTGAAAATTTCTCGCCAATCCTATCATACTGGGGGTAAGAGTATGAAACCATTCGCCCAATGCTCCAAAAGCACAGTAAAGAGAGAACGTTTGGTATTTAAGCCCAAACAAAACTCTCGACAACTCATCATGCTGAGGGGAAAAGCATGGCTAGCCCAACGCAAACGACGATTGGTAAAGGTACATCAAATTCGTTCATAGCTGGGGGTTTGCTAAAAATTCCGTGACAAATTTGTCGCAATACTATCTTATAAGGATAAGTTATGACCTGATGCTCCAAGAGCAAAAGGGAGAGGAATTCAAATCCTCGATAACTCCTCATGTTGAGGTAAAAGCATGAACCACCCTATGCTCTAAAAGTAAAGGGGAGAAGGAACGCATCTAAGGCCAAACATGATCTTCGATAACTCATCATGCTGAGGGGAATAGTATGGCTATCCCAACGCGAACGGCGATTGGTAAAGGCATGTTAAATCCGTTGATAGCTGGGGGTTTGCTAAAAATCCCGTGAACCTGTCATGTTAAGATCTTACTTCTGACAGCAAGATTTTAGCAATCACAAATAATGCAATCTATGATTCCAATATGATCACCGGCTCTGTCTGTCAGCCAGGCGAGTCATCAGTTCTGTCTGTCGGCAGGACGAGCTACCTTATAACTTAAATCCAATCATCTCGGTATGTTTAACAGTACACCTCTGCCGAAACTTCTTGGTACGTTTTCTGAACACCTCTGCCAAGACCCCATGGGTACGTTTTCTGAACACCTCTGCTCATGGTTTCCGACCCTAATATGGTCATCTCAGTACATTTTCTGAACACCTCTGCTGAGACTCCTTCGGTATATTTAACAGTACACCTCTGCCGAAACCCCTTGGTATATTTTCTGAACACCTCTGCCAAGGCACCATGAGTATGTTTTCTTAACACCTCTGCTCACGATTTTCGGACCCTAACCCGGTCACCTCGATACGTTTTCTGAACACCTCTGCCGAGACCCCATGGGTACGTTTTCTGAACACCTCTGCCCATGGTTTTCGACCCTCACCTGGTCACAATCCAACAGTCTATTGAATGATTACCTATTATGATAAGAAAGAATGAGCTGACAGTCCAACGCCCTTGAGGCAAGGGGGCAAGAGGTAGTTAAAATCCTCGATCGGTCTTATCATACTTGGGGTAGAAACAATCCAATGCCGAAAAGGCAAAGAGAGAAGGTAACTCATTAAACATACCAAGCAGTCTTGATATGCTTAACATGATACCTCTGTCAAAACTCCATGAGTACGTTTTCTGAACACCTCTACTCATGATTCTTCAATCTCGATTCGAAAGTAGTCATCGGCTCTATCTGTCAGTCAGATAAGTCATCGGCTCTGTTTGACAACCCAAACAAGTCCCATCACAATAAAAATACTCAACTTGTTAAAGTATCTCCACACCTTTGGCAAGTTCCATCTCTGTGAATACATCTGCCATCCACCCATTAAAAAAAAAAATCCAAAGTATTTCAAAATTTTCAGAAGAGACAAAATTTTGAAAACTTTGGAGGGGGTCTTGTAGAACGATAAAAATAATCTAAATCCAAAATTCGAGTTTGAGTCTGAGTCCAAGTTTGAATCCAAAATCTGAGTTTAAATCTGAGTCCGGATCCGAAATCTTAGTTTAAATCCGAGTCTGGATCCGAAATCTGAGTTTAAATCCAAGTCTGAGTCCAAATACGAATTCGAATTCAAGTAGCATTAGTGATAATAATAAATAAATAAATAAATAAAATAAAAAAAAAAAAAAAAATTAAGGTGAGCCTCGCACCCATGCAGGCTGAGCCTCGCGTGGATGCGAGGCTCCCATGCATGAAATTTAAACAAAAAAAAAAAGGTCATCAGCCTTGCACCCACGCGACGCGAGGCTGAGGAAAAAATCAGAAGGAAAAAAAAAAAAAGCAGCGAGCCTCGCACTCGCACGAGGCAGCCTCGCGTGGATGCGATGCTGAAGAGGTCTCCCATGTAAACAAAAAAAAAAGGGTCATCAGCCTCGCACCCACGCGAGGAGCCTCGCGTGGATGCGAGGCTGAGGAAAAATTCAGAAAAAAAACAAAAAAAAACAAAAAAAATTCCAAGCGAGCCTCGCGTGGATGCGAGGCTCGCATCCTCAGACCATATAAAAAAGAAAGCCAAAAAGCAATTAAAAAAAAATAATTAAAAAAAAAATTTTGCGATCGTGCGAGGCTGAGGCAAAAGAAAAAGCACCTCCCAGGGCGCTCACTGAGCAAAAGTAAAAAAGGTGTGCGTAACGAGTAAAAAAATTAAATCTCTATATTTCATCATCCATATTCGATTGCTCGTTCGTCCCGTTCGCTCGCCCGGTTTCTCACAATAAACTCCCGATTTCATGCACACAATGTATTTTGGTCCAATCTCCAATTATTTTGCAATTCTATCTAAATTTTAATTAAAATCAAATTGATTTTTGGATAAGAAATTCTAAAATTAATTTCATTGGAGTTTGGATAATTCTATAATTTTAATCAAATTCAAATTAATTTTTGGATGATAAATTCTAAATTAATTTTATTAGAGTTTGATAATCATACATATTCTAATTAAATTCTAATTTGAGTTTAATTGATTTTGGGTGCAGAAACAGGACCTGATTCAATGAATCTGGAGAAAATCAAGTCAAGAAGAGGTTTGAATATCTCATTGAGATCACAAAGATATTTCGATTCTATCTACAAGGAAACTAGATCTCGTTTTTATCTACAAGGAAACCGAATTTCGTTCTTATCTACAAAGAAACCGGATCTCGTTCTTATCTACAAGGAAACCTCTTCAACAACCGGAGGCCTATAAATACCCTCCAAGAGAACTCAGAAAGGATCCTTTGGCAGATCGATCTACGCGCGAGAGTCTCAAAGTCTTGCAACCAAAGAAGAGAAGAACTTTGGCCAGATCTCTCTCCCGTCCAAGCGTTCATGCTTCCTCTAAGAATCGACAGAGAAGAAGAACGAGTTCGCCTCCAACCATCGACGTCAGATTGTCAACGGGGAAAGGACCAATCCCCATAGCTGCCTCGAATCCCACATCTTCTGTAAAAAGAGAGCGACGATCTATAAGTCCTCTCTGTCTGTTTTTTTTATTTTTCTTTTAATTGTAATTCGAAAAAGAGGAATTTTTCATAATCTGTAATTTTTCTCTGTCAATGGGAATGGAAAGATCCAACCCTGTTTCTACCGAAAACATAAATCCGAGTTACTTCTCTCTCAGAAAAAGTATATACTAGATTTCATGGAAGAAAGTGATCTATTTAGGTATAAACCTGCTAATACTCCAATGGTGTCAAATTTAGACATATAGAGTGAATAAAATATTTTGTATAAAAATGTCAAGCAGAGATCTATTGGCAAACTTACTTATCTAATTATGACCAGATCTGACATTTCTTTTATTATTGGGTTACTGAGTTAGTTCATATATAAATTAAGGAACGTATACTAGAAATTTGCTCTAAGAGTTTTGGCATATTAAGAGCTTTCCTAAAAATGAGTTATTTTATCAAAAATATGGACATATTCAAATCTCTATTTTTTCATATGCTGGATATGTAGGAGGACAATACTGATACGAAGTCAACCACTGAATACTTTACGTTTGTTGGAGCTAATCTATCACCTGGAGAAGTAAAAAGCAAGATGTAGTATCTCAATTTCTGTAGGCCGAGCATCGAGCAATGACACACAATATGTGTGAATTGTTATAGCTAAAAAACTTGCTGACTGAATTTGATTTCAAATCAAAGTCCTAAACCAATATAGTCTTATAATTAGTCTGCCATCTACATTACTCAAAATTCAGTATTTCACAATCGTACTAAGCATTAAAAGGTAAATTGTCATCCGGTTCGAGATGATTTGGTGAAAAAGTTAATATGTTCTCCATTTACTCCTTCGTCAAAATAATTGGCTGAAATTCTAACTAAAACCACATCGCCAATAGTACTCTCTAATGTATGTAACAAGTTGGATATGATTAATATTTATATTCCAACTTGACAAGGAGTATTAGATTAAGCTACAATTCTGACTCCAATTCTGACTCTGACTCTAATTCCTATTCCATCTCCGCAATCGCTTCACCATTCAATTAGTCTACTATCTTGCATTAGGATTTAGTTTTAGATTTAGTCCCACAGTACCTGTTGAGTATTTGTATTTATTGAGACACCTATAAATATATGTATTTTCTAGCTAATAATAAATAGACTGAGCTTTAATTATTATTATCATCTTACAGTTTTGTAGACTCTCAGATTAGAAGTTATAGAGACAGCTAAGTAAATGTGAATTTTAGTTGGATAAGCTTGCTTTCTTGGGTCATATTGTCAGTTGGCCTTAAGAAGAAAAAAATTGTGATGGATAAGCCTGTGTCGAAGTTTATATAAAAAATTAAGAGTTTTCTGGTATGACTGGATGTTACAGAAGGTCTACAACAAAAAGATTGCATTCCCTTTATCTAAACTAACTAGGAAGAGAGGAATATGTTTGGATAGAAGAGTGTGATAACGCATCTGAAGAATTAAAATAAAGATTGAAGACAATGCCAGTATTAGCAATTCTAGAAAACTCTAGAAGAAAGAAGAATGAAGCTTAATAGGGATGCTTCAGGTCAAGAATTGGGATGTATGTTGACATAGAGTGGAAGAGTGCTTGAGGTGGACTCAAGTCAGTTGAGATCTCATGAGAGGTGAAATTAGTAGTGGTAATTCATACTTTGAAGATTTGGATACACTACTCTTTGGGATAGAGAGTGGAGATGTATATTGATGATAAAAATTTGAAGTATATTTTTACTTTGAAAGAATTAAACATGCAATAGAGATGATAGTTGGGTTGGTGACAAACTATGACTTAGATATCAAGTACCATTCAGAGAAGATCAATGTAGTACTAGATGCACTGAGTAGTACGCCTTCAAAAAAGGAATTGATTCAGCAAAAGGAGTTTTTGATGAAGATGCAAATGAAGAGCTGGAAGTAGTTTTACTAGGGATGATGGTGCAACTTATAGAGATATGGTTGCAGTCATTATTGATAAAGTAGATTAGGCAAGCACAATTAGGAGATGAGAAATTACGATGGTTTAAAGAATACAATATAAGTAGGTAAGAGATCAGAGATAAAGAAGTACTAAGTTGAAGCTATTAGATTCAAGAAAAGATTATGGGTGCGTATAGAAGTAAGAGACATAGTTTAGAAAAACTCATAAATCTGCATATCCTATTCATCCCAAAAGTGAAAATATATATAAGGATATGAAGAAGTATTTCTGATGGTCAGGTATAAAGAAGGAGATTACCATATATGTATCAAGATATTTCTCTTGTCAGCAAGTAAATTGAGAGATATTTTGCTTGCTATATATGTTTCAAGATATATGGCATATATGTATCAAGATATTTTTAGTGTTAAGTATTTCTGGTGGTCAGGAATGATTAAAGGCTTAATATCAGATGACGACAGGATTACTTCAACCATTGGTAATGCCAATGTGAAAGTGAAAACAAATATCGATGGATTTTGTAACAAATCTACCTAAGAGCATAGAGGCAATTGTGCAATCTGGATGATCATCAATCGATTGATCAAGTTGGCTCATTTTATTTCATTTAGAGTTGGTCAGTCAACAGAAGTATTGACAAAAAGGTTTATGCAAGAAGTATTGAGGCTGCATAGAGTTCCAACCATAATTTTATCAAATGAATCTACAAGTTTTAGATCACATTATTAAGAGAGTCTAATGGATGGTAAAGGAACATATCTAGATTTATCTACAGCATATTATTTATAAATAGATGGCCAGACAAAGAGAACAATCGAAACACTCAAAGATATGCTCAAGCATGTACATAAGACTTCGATGCTTCTTGGAAGGATCTTCTATATATGTTGGAGTCTTCATACGATAATAGTTATCAGGAGTTATCAAAATGGTATCATTTGAAGTTTTGTATGGCCAGAATTACATATCTCTATTATGTTGGGATGAAATTGGAGAAAGAAGTATTTTAGGATTAGAACTGACTACTCATGCAATAGAACAACTGAAAGTTATGAAGGAGTATATGAAGGCAGTACAAGACAGAAGAGATGGGTAGACTAGCTCAAAAAACTAATGGAGTTTAATATTGGAGATAAGGTATTCATCATGATATCCCTAATGAAGGACGTTGTTAGGCTTGGTAGGAAACGAAAGCTCAGTTCGTAATACATCGAGCCATTTGAGATCATGGAAAGAATTGAAAATCTTAACTATATAGTATTATTACCACTAGAGATGGAATCTGTTCAAAATATGCTTTATGTATTAGAGCTGAGGAAGTGCCTAGGTGAAGAATATAAAATGGTGGATTTGTCCGAGATAGATTTGAGATTGAACCTAAAGCATGAGAAACAATCTTTGACATTCTTAGACTAGCCGGAGAAAGTCTTGAAGAACAAAATGATATCATATATTCTTATTTTGCGGGATGCACAATCACCAGGAGATCTACTTGGGAGCTTTATAATGACATCAGAAAAAGTATCCATATCTTTTCTCATGATCAGATATACTAATTTAATTTGATTCTGTATCTATGTATACTTGTATTTATTACCATGTTCCGTAATCTGAATTTTGAGAATGAAATAATTTTGTTAGGTGGCAGGATGTAATTCTCCAAATTTTTAGTTAAACTTATTCGTTACGATACGTCGATCAGGTTAGAAACTCAAATTTGATTCATTACTAACTGCTATGACTTCACCAGAATTATTTTAAATTTTATTATCCAAAATGATATTTCGACTTTGGAGTCATTTTTTTTATTTTTTTAAATTTATCATGATTTTTTCAAAATTTTATAAGAAGGTCCACAGACGGTGAACGTCATGGCCCACTTTGTGATCAAATGGACTTCTGGATGCATAAATTAAAATTTATAACTTGGAATCATATTTAACCATTCGGGTTAATGGTTTTCTAATATTTTTTATGTTTAGAAATTTTCTCGCAATCTCCTGAAAAATTTGCAAGTTTTGCTAATTACATAATATTAAATTATTCTTGTAATTATTTCATTAATTTATATCTCTCATTATGAATATCAAAAGTTGTACAGAAAATTTTCAAGTACTTTGCTCAATGATTTGTACATCATGTATTGGTTTGATATTTTTCCGTAATCTTTGGCTAAGATCGAATTTTATAAAATAAATAAATAAATAATAATTAATATTTTGTAAAATCCTCATACCGCCATCCTCTTTCTCCTTAGATCAGTGAATGTCTATTGATGGAGGACTAAAAATGAAGGTGGAATATGAGTGATTCATTCATATCACAATTAAAGATGATATTTCTCCTTAGATCAGTGAATGTCTAATGATGGAGGATTGAAAATGAAGGTGGAATATGAGTGACTCATATCATAATTAAAGAGGATATTAGGATGGTTAGGTTATAAAATATAAAACATAAAAAAAATTTCTTTCATCATTTTTTCCCATCATCATCTTATTCAACTTACAATTATAAAAACAACCAAAATTTTCTCTTTTTTTGAGAGTTGACGTCTTTTTTCAATCGAAATTATTTCAAGGCAAGTATACACACCCTCTCAAGAATTTTAGTATGTATTTAATTATTTCAACAATCATAAATTTTGACAAGTTTGACTTAATTAGGTTATGCAACATATAAAATTGAACTCTTAATAAATCTAGAGACTTTTAGCAAATAATTCACCCATACACATGTATCTTACGTCATTTCAAGAAGTAGAGACCTGCAACTTCATCAGAAACTAGTTTCTTAAGTATACCATATACTGTCAGTGCAAAAAATTCAAAGCACTTAAGCGATTAGGCTTGTCAACTTGGAAAAAAAATTATGCCATGAAAGTTTCATATACAAAACAATTTGACTAAAATAAACTTAAGTACATGTTCAAAGTTTGTTGAGTTTGATAGCCTATCATAGGCAAAGTATAAAAAAAATATAGTACGAGTTTTTCCATTCTCATATCCTAAATTACAAGAAAAGGACAACATAACATCTTTTAAAAGCATCGTAATGCTATGTCTATTAATTTTATGGGGTTTGTTTACAACAGATCTTACTATTAGGGGAGGAAATGAAGTAGGATATAGTGTATTGGATTCTTGACTCCTAGATAATAGGCATACATACATTTAAAACATGAATATGTTATGATATCGAGATAAATCATGTGTATCGTGTATCATTGATATGTGATATGTGAAAACTACAAGATGGATAAGTACTTTATAGTAAGAGAATCTAGTTAATAATTTCTATTTTGGTGCTAACAACTTATATTACAGTATCACTGTGTCGAACTAAGCCACGGTTCGATAATCAAGTTCCCATAATAGGTTATATTTGATATTGTTTCACAGTAAGGAGTTCATCTAACAACACTTAGTAGCGCTTTATAGTTCAGTATTATGGGTTTTGACTGGATCCTGGTATGCAAGAACACTCATAAGATATGGAGAATAACGAGCCATCTCATATATCATTTTAGTTTCAAATATTTAATATGAGATGTGACTAAGACTTAATTTCTACATGATGTTTTATATGACTTGTAAATGATATCTACATATGGTTTCTTATTTATCTTATTATTCATTTTTCATGTGATACGACTAATATATATAAATACAAGCCTCCTAATGCAGTTTCATACCTTCATTGCTTTTATTTTGATTAATTAGTTGCTTAGATTTAGATTTTTTTTGAAAAATTAAAAAATAGATTTTTGATAGTTTATTTGATTTTATCTTGTTTAACTTGTTATTGTTGCATAAAATAATATTATTAATGTTTAATATAAAGATTATTCCTTAAAAAGTGCAAAAAAAATTATTTTTATTGATTTTATTGATTGACTAGAAGACATCAACTGTTTGATATATTGGTAGGGCTACTCATAAATCATTGGATTGACACCACTTGTACATGAGACTACCTATAAGTCTACCATAGTCTAGTTGGCCAGGGTACCATACAGGGTAATCTATAGTGGGGTTTTGGTATTTTTATTGAATCTCATCAATCCATTGATATTGCATATTGTATGATTATATCATTGAGCACATGTAGTTGCATGTTAAATCATTTGAACATTATTGAACATCAATTTGATTATTGTTTTGTGTAGTTTAAAGCAATAAGTTAAATAATTGACTGGATGGTATTTCTTGAACTAACTTGGGAAATTGATAGTAAATATATGCAATTGTGGATGAAATTATAGAGCTATTGATGTTGTATTTGTTATTAACCTTGAAATTGAGTACCTCTTCATTAGCATCTCTCGATATAAGTTATTGAATCAACAATTGAAATTGATCAACATATGGAAGTAAGTGGCGTAAGCCTAAGTCATGATATTTAATGCTCTAAATATACTTGAACTTTTGAGCTCTTATATTACTTGAACTTGTCCTTGAACTCAAGTAGGATAGTTTCCAACCGAACTCTTGTGGATCCGAGTTCCCATGATGAATGGGGTTACATTTAGATATGTTAAATTATATGCTTGCTTGTACTTCTAAAATGTTGTAATTAAAGATGACTAATGAGTTTAATTAAAAACTAAGGATATGGACATGAATGATTAATGAAATATTTCATTGTGTTTTCATTGTATTTATAATTGTTTAGTACATAGTGCATTTCTTTGTTTCATTATTGTTTATTTTGAATTGGTCACTTTACTGGTGACCTTAGTTATGCATAATTAGACCTAGATTTAGAAGTTGATGCACAAAATAATTTGTAGTATTTGGTGTCTTTCAAGGAACAAGCAGAGTAACAAGGTTAGAGAGATTGACGTTATTTATTGATTTAGTCAACTTTTATATTAGTTTGAAAATGTAATTATATACTTTTGAGACTTAGTTATTTTGTTGAACTTAGCTTGACCTGGAATATTTATGATATCTCATTAGACTTTAAATTTAATCAAGATAGTTTATATTAAAAAATTTAATTATTATGAGATTGCCATATTTTATTTACCCTGCTATGTTCACAAATGTATTGTTAAGACTCATTATATTATCATGTGACGTGATGTGATGAGTATTATATTTTGCATATTTCTTCACATATTGTATCTATTTTTGTATATAAATAATTGTTACTCTAGTATGTTTATTGTGTTTTTATAGGTAATAAAGAATTTGTAAGGAAAAGAATAAAAATGAGCAAATTTACTAAAAATGTAAGCAAAGAAAGTCAACTACGATAAAGAAAGAAATCTTAGTGAAGCAGCGTCAACTTCAAGAGCAGTTTTGACAAAGATAAAGCATAAATTAGAAAATATTTTATAAGAAAAATTTGTAGAGTTCTGAATTATTTTCGAAACAGCACTAAGATAGCTCAATCGGAGTTCATAGGCAAATAGCTCAATCGGAGTTCATATGCCAAAATTATGGTCATTTTACTAAAGTGCTGCATAATGGAAGATTCAGTCCAGCCGGCTACGAGTACGCTGAAATTAATTTCGGATTTTGAACTGGAAAAATAGTATTTGAAGCTATCTAATCCCAACCATTGGTTTCTAATAACTATAGATTGGATTAGAATTTTATTTTTTGATATTACTTTGTGTTGGATTATAATTATATCCTTGGTAGCAGAGTTTGAGTTGAAGTAGGAATATATTCAAACTATAAATACCCTATGAATCCTTGTAAGTTTATATGGTCTTTTTGTACTTTTTATTTATCTTAGTAAAATAGAGATTAAAATATGGAGAGGGACGACGACCATACCTGAACTCGACAGAACTTAATTTCTTCGTTCTTATTTAATTTCGTTATAGCTAAACTTTTGATTTGCTTTCATAGATTAGTTTTAATTCTTTCATAATTTAGATTTATATGCTTTCTTAGATTAGAGTTTAATTGCTTTCTTAGCATAATTAGTTTTTCTTTTGCTTTCATAAATGAAAATATTAACTTTTTAATAAAAATCATGCATAGCTAATTTGCATTAGCTCTAGGATGTAGATGAAGTTAGATTAACAATTATAGCATGATTTCTTCTCTTCTTTCTAAAAGATTTAAAGCTATCATTTTTCTATAGACAATATAAAAATATAAATTCGTAAGCCATTGTCTTTGGTAGGTTATGCTTAAAGGTCATTTTGATAATATATGCTTAGATTAGGTTTGGAATTTGTTTCCTTTATTTTTGTCTATATAAATATCAAGATGTTAGCTTTAATGTTTTATACTTGCACGCTACTTAATAGATCCTACTTAGGGACACTAGATTAAACCCAGATTTAAAAAATCACCATTTTAGTACGTCACTTGATCGTTCATCTTAAAAAGATAGAAAGAAGAAAGAGTTTCAATATGAGATTATTAGTTTAATGGATTTAAGCATCTTGGGCTAACTTTTTAAAAATAATTTTTAGTTAATTTGTTTGGATTAAAGAATTAGTAAAATTGCAAAATACTAGAGATCTCCATGAAAATAACTTGTGAAGTTTTACAATTGATATTGTGCGCATGCAGTAATAGATTCACATCATGACACTGAACAATCTAGTTATCTGTTGGTGAATAGTGGGGCATTATAAATTAGGAGTTTTTTGTTCATCCGAAAACACATAACAGTTTATGTTGTTTGTTTGTTTTTTTATTGTATATTCTATTGTTTGTTTTAACATCTATTTATAGGTTTAAAACAGTATGAATTTCCAATTACCACTCAACTAATCCCCCCCTAATTTGGATATTTGAACTCTCAATAATTGTTCAATTATTTCTGCTTTATAGAGTGGGTTATTTGATTTGGTTTCCATCAAACCCATTACGAAAGACCAAAACCCGATATCTCCAACTTGGCCATGACAAACTAGTCCAAAAATAGACATATTCATCGGTTTATCCTTTTATAATTACTCATACCAATGAATGGGTCGTGCAACCTCTCTGCACATAAAATTTGAGAGTTCTAAAAGAGAAACCATTTGAAAGACCATGATAGAGACATCAACCACGAATAATGGCAAGAAAATATATAGACATATCCCAATCGCTACTTACACATGATTGAGCATAACTTAATTGCTCTAGAGTACCACACTCAATTCTTCCTAATAATTACAAGCATTGATAATCATTATCAAATTGTTTGTAAACACAAGTAACTACTGGAAAACTAAATCAACTTTCCCTTCTCATACACTTCAATATTAACATGCTTTTCTAGTAATGTTGTAGCAGACCGCATCTCTCATGGCTATAAGAGATATATTAAAGTAGCATATATTAACACATCACTTCATATTATAGTAAAAAGTCACTATGGGTAGCCATTAAGATTCTTTTTTGAAAGAGATCCTTAGAACTCGTATAGTGGTGAAACAAGATCCATTCACTCACTTCTATTGGTCAGTGAGCACATGCAATATGAATGCATGCTATGGCAGAGCTTCTCCTTTCTTATTAAAGATAAAGAGTATATGTCTTCTTTCTATAGAAAATACATCATACAGTCTTAAGTCTTGTCACAAGATTCACGTAGGCACCAACAAAAAATCCTCATTTGTTGATTATCATAGTCCCAGCTAATGAATTTCGCACTCAGCTTTCATCATATAAATACAAGAATGGTGGAGAAACATTATTGATTTTTTTTATATATTTTAGAAACCTCATCTTGGTTGAAGCCAGAGCGACTCCAAATGAATTTGAACTAAATATGCTCTCATTGCAATCATATTGCATATAATGAATGATGTTTAAATTATATGCAACCCTATTGCATATAATGAATGATTAACTTAAATAATTTCATCTGTGCTTTCTTATATAGCACCAGAGGAATTAATGTCTATTGACAAACCTCAATTAAATTGTATTAATCATATTATATAGTATATGCCACATAAGCATAAATGTTGAATAATCATATAAACATCTCGATAATTATATATTATTCAACATATTGTAAATATTTCAAATGATACATAAAAAATAAATTATATTCTACATAGTCCTAGATGCCCAACAAATGCATCTCTAGCTATTTCCTTGGTGAGTTGGGTCTGCAACCATCTTATTTGTAGAATTGTGTTTAAGGTTTACCTCCTTCTGTATAACCATGTCTCTTATATAGTGATACTGAATGTGACTATGTTTGATTTTTCAATGATATTTTGTATCCTTGGCATAAGTCATTATAGCTATTTTATTATAGTGAATTTGTCATTGGATTTGAAATCTCAACCAATCTTCTTGTATAGCTGAGGAACATGTTACATGCTCTGTCTCTATCGTAGATAAAGCAGTACAGGATTGCTTCTTGCTGCTTTATGATATTGTTCAACCATTAAGCAAGAATGCACATCCAGTAGTCAATTTACTCTCAACTCTATAATTTCTCCAGTTTGCATAGCGTAACCAATTAGGCACAAATTCTTTCTGTTGTAGCACTCAGGATCCTCTTGACCACCATCAAAGTGCTTAAAACCCAGGTTTGATGGAAACCGGCTTACTAGCCCAAGAAATAGCAAATGTTGGTCCATGTATACATCACTACATATATACATCAAACTACCGAAAAGCACTAGAGTAAGGTACTTTGAACATTTTATTTTTTTTTTCAAGGGTCTTTGGACATGATTTTTTTTCCATTTAAGAATTAGACTTCTACTATGAAAATGGAGGGAAATAGTGTGAAGATTCACTAATTAAACTTCTCACTTCGGTTTCACTTATCATGAAAATAGAAAACTTGACTTCTAAGTAATATCTATAGAGTACGGACTTTCGTTGTAGACTAGATCAGCCCCACTGCTCGTAAGGGATGCCAAATTTACATTGTAAAGCAAGTTAGGGCCGGAGCCATTCGCAATCCTTCCCTTCTATCTTTATAACATGTTCTTTTAGCGGACAGAAAGAAGAGTACTTCTAAATACACCCCTCCAATTTTTAAGTAACTCCACTTTCTAAATATATCCCTAAAATTCAAAATTGTTATGAAACAATTAAAAGATAGATGTCCATTGAGTTCTCTATGAGTTTTCAGAGCAAATGGAAGGACGAAAGAATGGAATGAATGCTTTCCTACTATTGAATGGAGTGAATATGGTGAATGTGGATTACTTTTTAGCTCCCCCACCATTGAATGGAATGAATGTGGTGAATATGGATGACCTTTTAGCTCTCCGAGAAGACTTTTAATTTTTTGAAATTAGTTCCTCTATAAATAGAGATTATCTAATATATCTTGTAACTTACTTGAATATTTTAGAGTTAATGAAAGAATTATCTTTTCACTCTACTTCTTGTCTACTATTTTCCTACATTTTGTTATTTCACTAGTTTTATATTAGTGTTTTATAACACGCTATCAGCACGAGCCTCTACTATTGGAGCAATCGAGTAGAAGTCCAGATCTTGGATCGATTGTTGCGCACATGTCTATACATTTGGGTAAAATTTTGATGTAATATTTCTCTTTTCAACCCATTTCACTTTTATTATGGCTAATATATTAAGTAGGAATTTGTACCTCTTGATATCTCTGGAAAGAACTACTTATCATGGATATTAGATGCTGAAATCCACCTTGAGACAATGGTCTTGGAAATACTATTATTGAAAAGAATGATGCATCAAACCAAGACCGTGCCAAAACTATGATTTTTCTTCATCATCATTTAGATGAAGGATTGAAAACAGAATATTTAACTGCGAAAGATCCACTTGTCTTGTAGAATAATTTGAAGGAAAGATTTGTCCACCTGAAGATGGTCGTCCTTGCAAAAGCCCGGTATGATTGGCATCACCTACGGCTACAAGATTTTAAATCTGTTAATGAATATAATTCAGCCATGTTCAGAATTACTTCTCGATTAAGATTGTGTGATGAAAATATAACTGATGAGGATATGCTAGAGAAAACATTCTCTACTTTTTATGTCTCGAATATGCTCCTGCAACAGCAATATCGAGAAAAAGGTTTAAGAAGTATTCTGAACTTATTACATGTCTTCTTTTGGCTGAACAAAATAATGAGTTATTGTTGAAAAATCATGAGTCCCGACCAACTGGTGCTAGTCCACTCCCTAAAGCAAACACAACTCAACATCAAAATTCTGGTCGTAGTCATAGACGTGGCAGTGGAGGTGGTCGTGGAAGAGGCCGTGGATGTGGCTTCGGTCGTGGATGCGGTCATGGTAGATTTGTGCCTTATAATCATAATTATCATAATAGTAGTAAGGAACAAAATAATCCCCAGCAGTGGGATAAGAATGATAAGAAAGACGAAGAAAAGAAAATTTATGAGGATAAATACTATCGATGTGGCATGGAAGGTCATTGGTCCCAAACATGTCATACGGTGAAATACCTTGTTGAACTTTATCAGGCATCATTGAAAAGGAAAGGTAAAAGTGTCGAGACAAATCTTGTTGATCATAAGGATGTTTATGATGATGATGATGATGATGTCGATATAACACACCTTGATATAGCCGATTTCTTTGAGCATCCTGAAGGTGTAAAATAATCAGATGTCAAATGTCCTATTTTTGCTTAGAATTTTGTTATTATTTTCGCATCTTTTTATGTAATTTTCTTTATAAGTTATGAAATTTATGCACCTTATTAATATTTTTTTATAATTTTCTTTGTTATTTCTTCCTGAAGAAGAAATGGATGCCAAATACTTGGAATTTAATGATGATGACAATATTTGTCTCATTGATAGTGCTACTACGCACACTACACTTAAAAGTAAAGAGTATTTTTCTCATTTAGAAATGGGAAAAACTAATATTAATACAATAAGTGGTAGTGTTAAATTGATTGAAGGCTCCGGAAGAGCCACTGTATTTCTCCCTGAAGGAACTAAATTTGTTATGAATAATGCACTACTATCTCCTAAGTCTCGAAGAAATTTGTTGAGTTTTAAATATATCCACCGAAATAGATATCATATCGAGACACTAAATGAGACAAATGTGGAATATTTATTAATTACAAGTACTACTCCTGAGAAGAAATGTATGTTAGAAAAGTTGCCTTCACTCTCTTCTGGCTTATATTATACAAAAATAAGCGCAGCTGAAACTCATCATCTAGTAGACCAGAAGTCTACTAATCCCAATGATTTTATGGTTTGACATGACCGCCTTGGACATCCTAGTTCTATAATGATGAGGCGTATAATTAAAAACTCACATGGCCATTCATTGAAAAATCAAAAGGTGTTAAACTCAAATAAACTCTCATGTGTTGCTTTCTCTCAAGGAAAGTTAATTGTTAGACCTTCACCAACTAAAGTAGGGACTTAATCCCCTGCATTTCTAGAACGAATTCATGGTGATATATGTGGACCTGTAGATCCACCATGTGGACCATTTCGATATTTTATGGTGCTAATTGATGCATCAACAAGATGGTCACATGTATGTTTATTATCTACTCGCAACTTGGCATTTGCGAGATTGCTTGCTCAGATAATTAAGTTACGAGCACAATTTCCTGATTATGCAATTAAGAGAATTTGTCTAGATAATACTGGTGAATATTTGTCATACACTTTTGATGATTATTGCATATCCATAGGAATAATTGTTGAACATCCTGTAGCTTATATTCACACACAAAATGGTCTGCCAAATCATTTATTAAATGGCTACAATTAATTGCTAGACCATTGCTAATGAGGTCTAAACTTCCCTTATCTGCTTGGGGACATGCTATATTACATGCAGCAACACTCATAAGAATTAGGCTGACTAGTTATCATACTTATTCCCCCTTACAATTAGCATTTGGTTATGAGCCCAATATTTCTCATTTGAGAATTTTTGGTTGTGCAGTTTATGTTCCTATTACACCACCCTAACGTACTAAATTGGGCCCCCAAAGAAGATTGGGGATAGATGTCGGGTATGAATCACCTTCTATAATTAAATATATTGAACTATTGACAGGTGATTTATTTACTGCAAGATTTACAGATTGTCATTTTGATGAATCACATTTTCTGACATTAGGGGGAGGTAAAGATCAACCGATAAAGGAAATTACTTAGAAAATATCATTAGATTTCCTTGATCCTCGTACAAAAGAATATGAACTAGAAGTTCAAAGAATTATACATTTGCAATTAATTGCAAATCAATTACCGGATGTATTTAGTGACTCCACAAGAATTACTAAATCACATATTCCTGCTGAAAATGCTCCAGTTAGAATTAATATTCCTGAAGGACAAATTACAAGTACTAATGAGTATAAGGTACACCTGAAGTGTGGGAGGCCTCTTGGTTCCAAAGATAAAAATCCTCGAAAGAAAAAAGGATTAAATAATAATAATAAAATCAAGGAGTCAAAAAATAATGAAGGACTCCAAAGTACAGATAGTGACAAAATTCAACCTCCTGAAGAGCTTAATTCTGAAGAGAATGAAACTATAGAAATTTCAATAAATTTTGTCACTACGAAAAAAGTTGGAACTGCAAAGAAATAATTGTTGATAATACTTTTGCATATAATATAGCACTTGATATTATGGAAGAAGATGAGGATCATGAACCTAGATCAGTTGATAAATGTAGGCATAGAAATGATTGGCTAAAATGGAAAGATGCGATTCAATCTGAATTGGATTCATTGGCAAAACGAAAAGTTTTTGGGCCTATAGTCCAAACACTAGAAGGTGTAAAGCCAGTGGGATATAAATGGATATTCGTGCAAAAAAGAAATGAGAAAAATAAAATTGTGAGATATAAAGCACGTCTTGTAGCCCAAAGTTTTTCACAAAAACCTGGATTTGATTATAATGAGACATATTCATCTGTGGTGGATGCAATTACATTTAGATATCTTGTGAGTTTTGCAGTGCATGAAAAACTTGACATGCGTCTAATGGATATAGTCACTGCTTATTTATATGGAAAACTTGATAATGATATCTATATGAAAATCCCTGAAGGATTTAACATGCCTGAAACATGTAAATCAAATCATAGAAAAAATTATTCCATCAAA
Source organism: Dracaena cambodiana (assembly GCA_036321105.1). NCBI lineage: Eukaryota > Viridiplantae > Streptophyta > Magnoliopsida > Asparagales > Asparagaceae > Dracaena > Dracaena cambodiana. Next base: position 17,753,349 of record JAYEPQ010000019.1, read on the forward strand.
TTGCAAAGGTCCTTGTATGGACTCAAACAATCTAGACGCATGTGGTATAACCGTCTTAGTAAATGTTTAATTAATGAAAGCTACATCAATAATCCAATATGTCCATGTATTTTCATAAAGAAAAATGGGTCAAATTTTGTAATTATTGTAATATATGTTGATGATCTTAATTTAATTGGAACTCCTGAAGAGCTCCAAAAGGCGGTTGAATATTTGAAGAAAGAATTTGAGATCAAAGATTTTGGAAAGACTAGATTTTGCCTTGGATTACAAATTGAACATTTGGAAAATGGAATTTTTATTCACCAAACTGCTTATACCCAGAAGGTATTAAAGTGGTTTTTCATGGATAAAGCACATTCATCAAGTACCCCAATGGTCGTCCGATCATTTGATCCTGCTAAAGATCCTTTTAGACCTAGATAGAAAGATGATGAGATGCTTGATCCTGAAGTACCATATCTTAGTGCTATTGGTGCACTAATGTATCTTGCTTGTTCACCAAACTGCTTATACTCAGAAGGTATTAAAGTAGTTTTTTATGGATAAAGCACATTCATTAAGTACCCTAATAGTTGTCTGATCACTTGATCCTGCTAAAGATCCTTTTAGACCTAGAGAGGAAGATGATGAGATGTTTGGTCCTGAAGTACTATATCTTAGTGTTATTGGTGCACTAATGTATCTTGCTAATTGTACACGACCTGATATATCATTTGCAGTGAATTTATTAGCAAGATTTAGTTCCTCTCCTACACGACGACATTGGAATGGTATTAAGCCTATTTTTCGCTATCTCCAAGGAACAGTTGATCTTGGCCTATTTTATTCAAAGTGTATAGCTCAATTGAAAGGAGAATATATTAAGGGAGACAGGACGATACATATTTCACCTAAATTTTCTGTACTCATGATTTGCAAAAGAATGGTGAAATTGATGAGCAACAAATTCGATCAGATAATAATTTGGTAGATTTGTTTACCAAGGCATTGCCGACTACAACATTTGAAACATTAGTGAAAAATATTGGAATGCGTCGGCTAAAGGATCTCAAATGATATTTAAATCAGGGGGAGAAATTAATACACAAAAATAGTGTACTCTTTTTCTTTCACTAAGTTCTTTTTTCCCACTGGTTTTTTTTTTTTTTTTACTTAGTAAGGTTTTAACAAGGCATATTCTTTGTGTAATGGACATCCAAGGGAGAGTGTTATGAAATAATTAAAAGATAGATGTCTATTAAGTTTTGTATGAGTTTTCATAGAATATGGAAGGACAAAAGAATGGAATGAATGCTCCCCAATAATTCAATGGAATGAATATGGTGAATGTGGATAACGTTTTAGCTCCCCCACCATTGAATGGAATGAATGTGGTAAATGTGGATGGACTTTTAGCTCCCCCTGGAGACTTTTAATTTTTTGAGATTAGTTCCTCTATAAATAGAGGTTATCTAATATATTTTGTAATTTACTTGAATATTTTAGAGTTAATAAAAGAATTATCTCTTCACTCTACTTCTTGTCTACTATTTACCTATATTTTGTTATTCCACTAGTTTTATATTAGTGTTTTATAACAAAATAGACTTTTTCTAATTACAATCACTACATTTTCAAGTTATACTTTTTAAAAAAAATTTCCTTAAATTTTCTCTTTTCTTTCTCTCTTTCCTGTCTCGCAGCTCAGCCTGCATCGCTACTTGACCCAGCCCATGTTGCTTCTCGACCACATTCCTCCCCAGTCAACTTCCGATTCTCCACGCTCTCACTACCATGGGCCTTCGGTCCTCAGCATCCAGACCACCGTTGCCGGATCAAGCCCCAACTCAAAACCCTACCCCATCGCAGAAAATTATCTCAAAAATTATAATAAGAGATTAAATTTTCTTCATATCTCTTGGATCTTGCTGTAATCGAATAAGAATGGTAATCTTGAAGGTATGTTTCTTTGCTATTCCTAGTTCAATTTTCAATTTTTTAGTATAGAAACTCAACCGTTGATCGAAGAGAGATTAAGAGAGAAGTAGGAAATAATTTTTTGTAGATTTAATTTTAATTTCTATTCAACCTAAACAATAAACTAGGGCTCATATTAAGGAAATCAGTGTAAAAAAGAAATAACTAAATTTACAAAAATAAGAAAAGCAAACTAAAGTTTACTGAAACTAGTATAAACAAAAATTAGTGTTCGTTTGAAATATGAAAATATTAAAAAGATTTGAAGGAAATTAGTGCTTTTATTTTCAATAATTAAATTATTTGGAATTTTCATGTTCACCGTTAACTTTATGATGTTATGAATATTATATGAAAATAATATAAGTAGGACAATGGTTGGATTTGCTGGTGAGAGAACAGGCTCCCTAAAACTATGAAGCACAGGTAAGGAATACAAATACGACATAATATGTACATGCGGACATAGTAAACCTTAGAAAAGTAGGATATGAGAATACGATGATATAAATATGTGCATATTTACATTCATATATGTAATGTGTATCTCCTCGTAATCGTTAGACATGTTTTCTTGGTAGTAGAAAGAAAAAAGAGTAATTCTAAATACATCCCTCCAATTTTTAAGTAACATTTTTCAAATATATTCCTAAAATTCAAAATAGAGACTTTTTCTAACCTACTACATTTTCAAGTATTCTTATTTTTGTTTTTTCTCCTTTTTCTCTCTTCTGCCTCGCAACTCAGGCTGCATCGTTGTCTGACCTAGCCCATGTTGCTTCCGATCTATTCCTTCCCTGTCGACTTTCAATTCTCCATATTGTCACTACTGTCAACCTACGGTCCTCAGCACTCCGACCAAACCCTACTCCATCTCAAAAAAAAAAAAAAAAAAAAAAAAAAAAAAACATCTCAAAATTTATAATAATGGATTAAATTTTCTTCTTATCTCTTGGATCTCATTGTAATCGAAGAAGAAAGGTAATTTTTTTTGCTACACTAGTTTAATTTTTAATCTTTTAGTGTTGAGAATCAAAAGGATTTTGTTTTTAGAGAGATTAAGAGAGAAGCATAATAAAGGATAAGGAGAAAGGCTAAAGTAATTAATATAAATTAAATTAAAGTAGAAATTTTTTTTGGTGGAAGTAAATTTAATTTTTTTTATAAATGTACACAAGAAATTAGTGCTCATATTAAGGAAATTAGAGTAAACAAAAATAGTATTGGTTGTTCATTTTCTTTCAAAAAATAAGTGAAGTAAACTAAAGTTTACTAAAACTAGTATAAGCAAAATTTAATTTTCATTAAAATATGCTAATATTAAAAAGATTTGAAGGAAAAGGTTGATTTATTTTTTTAATTAAATTATTTAGAATTTTCATCTTCACTATTAATTTTATGTTGCTTTGAAGATTGTATGAAGACAATATAAAGGTTATATTTCAGAAAAAATCTTCGATGGTGTATATATATTGTGAATTTTATTATTATGAATTATAATAGAGAATAATGAAAATGAATCACTGTCTTACATAAGTTAACTGAGCTCAAAACAAAAACTAGTAGTCACAATATATTCTTTTTCAAATTATTTTTGAATGATGATCTCATCCCATATATTTTACTCATACCCAATTTTTTAATTTTAGCTTTGATTTGGCCTTCCATCAAGTATATAAAAAATTAACAATTTTTTATGTAAACAATATCTTATATCCACTTAATGGAAGGATAAGTGAAGTTCCAAATTCATACATTTGATACTTAAGAAACTAAGGAGTTGAACCATAATCCGGAAAAATTTTAAAAAATAATAGGATTACTACTTTTTAGTTGCTAACTCATGTAAGTTTCCTGAGCTAATGATTCATTTATAGCAATTCCATTATAATATAATGGTTACTTCTAGATAAAGTATTTGAAAATAATGAGTTTTTGTTACGTCATCATTTATAAATTATATTATTCTAAAATGCCAGGCTCAAGGTGTATATTGTGATTATTGTCAAATCATTCTAAAACTTGTTTAATACTTTATTTAAAGTGATATAACTTGATATAGATTTTGAAATATTTTGTAATGCATAATTAAGTTCAACATTATGTTCCTTTCTGAAATCATAAATGATTCGTGAGATGGGTAATATTTCTCAAGAGAATCAAACATTTTTTTTTTCTCTAAACAAGAAAATAATACTTATATTCCAAATATTAGTATAATCAAGTAACTTAGAATCCTTATTCATAATTCTGGGAATTTAAAATTATTTTGACTTCTTGTTCAATGTTATATATATATATATATATATATATATATATATATATATATATATATATATATATATATATATATATATATATATATATATATATATATATATATATATATATATATGTGTGTGTGTGTGTGTGTGTGTGCTGCTATGTTATTTTTGGTTAATTATGTAAATCATCTATGTTACATTGATGGATCAACCTCAATCATCTTGTAGTAGTTCAACAGTGTCAAACCGGAGAGGAGGTATGAGTGAATCCTAGGAGGTCAAGATCATAATCTAAAAGAAATTTATAAAAAAAAATTATTATAGATAGTTGAAATAAACCGCGGGCTCAGATAACTTATATGAGTCGGCGGCTCATTTCCCTTCTTCTTATATATGATATATAAATGTAATTTATGTTAAATTGCAAGAATGAGAGCCACTGAGGTGTTAGTCAAAATGGTCTGTGAGAAAGTAGAAAACATTTGTAATCGTTATTATCTGCTTTAGTTAAGATATGATCGATTTAGGGGAGCTATGGTCAAGTCGACTAGCCACCTGAGACCAATTCGGAAACGAAACTTTCCACGTGCCTTTCGGGGAGATGACGATAACCCTGAATGACATTGCATGCCTCCTTAGTTTGGCAGTAAAAGGTAAATCTGTGTATTTGTTAGAAGATAAGGATCCTCCACTTCTCGTCAACCTTATTGTTAATTACCTAAGCATAAATCAAAATGAAGCTAGGGATGAGCTCAACACGAAGGGTGGGATCTCACTTCGCCTTGAGTGGCTAAAAGATCATTTTAGCGAGGTCACGGATAATGATTCTGAAATTAGAATTACGTACGCTGTTCGGACTTATTTGTTATATCTTCTAGGTTGCACACTATTTGGAGATAAGAGTGGGACTAGGGTGTCAGTTGATTACTTAGCACTTCTGGATGATATTCACTTTGTACACACGTATGCATGGGGAGCCGCCGAACTTCGTTTTATGTATCGACAATTGGGTTTTGCATCAAGAGCAAATATCGTTCAGATTGCTGGCTATCTAACGCTTCTCCAAGTATGGATTTTTACACATTTTCCAATGTTGATGCCTGTGTCTTGCACATCATACAAACTGGATTAGCCCCAGTCATATCGTTGGTTGAGTAGACGAGATAATAATGTTCCTATGAGCACGTAAAGGTTATTCGTGGGGGATTGGATGCCCTTAGACCAAATGATGTATATTTTCTTTTTTATGCTCTTTTTCATCATTCCTTAACCTTTGCATCTCATATTAAGATTATATATGTTTGTTTGGTTATCTAAAAAAATGTAGGTAACATGGAATCCCTATCGGGCTTTTAAAGATACCCATCCTCTCCAGGATGTTGCATTCTATATAAGTACTTTGAAAATTAGGGAGACTGTTGAACCTTACCATCTTATACATGTCCTTCGACAATTTGGGCGTAGGCAATATGTAACCCCTCCACCATTCCGAGTCATTCGTGAAAGTTGTGGTAAAACAAGCAATAGATACCTGGTGAAGTATGCAAATTCGGAGGCGATATGGATAAACTAGGAAGATCACGTTTTGTCGCATGAGCATCGAGCTACAGTGGCTGGTAACCCGGGCGAGTGCATGGTTGAGTACATGGCGTGGTACTCTTGCATTTTCCGGCATTTCATTGGGCCAAGTTCTCATGCAGATGAAGGCACAGTTCCATAACAGTCTTCAACCGATGTTGACCAGGTATGTTTTTCATTATTCATTTCCATTATTGTTATTAACTCTCAAAGATTACACTATGATTCTAACAGAAAGACACATACAAGTTATTGTAGAGAATGAGGGACATTGAAGACAACATCGATCTACTCATTGCTTACGGTCCACGAAATTCCAAGAAACGTCCTGAAATCTTATACAAGGCCTTAATCCACAATCGCTCTGTTATTCAAGGTTGTACTGATGTCAAAGAGTAAGTTGAAAGTGGATCTCCGGAATTGTCAACAACGGTTGGACGGACCCGCTATCCTGTTAGAAAAGTTGTTAGATGATAGTTTATGACTTCCATGCTCATTATATGTAACTTTTCAATTATGATTATGTGAATAGTTTGGGTTAGGATAGTTTTTCGTTTGTATTCAAAAGAATATGATAATTTCAAGTTATTATCAATATTATTTAATTTCATTATGACATTATAATTATTAGCAATATTATTTAACTTTCGTTAAAAACACATTGGTCGGGGATACATCATCGGCTAGTTTGCTTTACAGGTCAGATGTACAACCTGGCTAGTGAATGGTTTGGCTGGCATGTACACCCCGACCAGTAAGTTTCCTTAAAGTAGGAACCCATTTTGGTAACTTACTAGCCGGGGTGGTAATCTCCGCCAGTAAGTCGACTGGACGGTGTTATAGGCCCAGCCAGTGAGCTCTGTCCGGGATTGCAACCCTGTCCAGTATTCCATATACAAGTGTACCTCCAGAGGCTAGCGGGGGCATAAACTTGACCCAAAGTTGTTCTAGATGGGCTAAAAATCCTGTTCAGAATGCTGTTAGGCCGGTATGTACTCCCCGACCAACCTCATGTTGCACTTTAGTGCAACTCTGCTGGTTGGGGTGTACACCTAGTGTAGGGTTTTACTGGACAGTGTGTACACTCCGGTCTAGCTTCTTCTTCATTGGAGTTGCACTCCAGACCAATGAATAATAAGTTGTAAAAAATGGTTTGATCTTACATCATTAGTAAATTTAGCAACTAATCGCTATATAAATAAACATATGATAAAATTCGCCAACACATTACTTACATATGTTACGGATGGGCATAGTAAGGACAAAAAAGATCATTTTTAATACATTAGTTGTTTAAACTTACAAAATTAAAAACCGTTGGCATACTGATGCTACAAAATTGTTAGCAAATGTACAACCTTTTGCTACTGTGTATAGCTATACAAATTTTCAGTCACAACTCTATTATCTCTTGAGTGGCAATGAATGGTGAAACGATTTGCTTGAATTCATCGTATGTCATGGTGTGTTCCAACCATTGGCATCAGGAAAATGATGGCGATACCAGTTAACCACCACATTTGAAATTGGATGTTGAGGTGGAAGGACAACCTGTAAAAAAAAGTGTACGAAGTAGTTGTTTACTTAGATGTATCAAACATATTATGACATGAATACAAAGAAATATATTAACTTATACTGGCATAAAATGACAGCCTGCCACAAAAGCCATTGTTATCTCCTTTCGTTCAGGGACATCTGAGAATGGTCAGGATCTAAGCAACAGGAAAGTCAAGAACAACGCTCTAGATATGAAGAATAGGACAATATTCTAGCGGGAAGCGATCTAGTGGTCCATATCCAGCATATTATCCAGTGATTGACTTTTGGACAATCGGTGAAATAATTAAGAATTTTCATAAGCTTGGACATGCATCCATTTTCTCCATATATCCGTAAATATAGTGGTTTGTTGGATTCAAACTCATCCATTAAATCTTTCTGAACCTGAAACCACTGGTCCTCACCCAGTTCAAGACAGCTTGCAATAACACTGAAACCACAGTTACCGTCAGACTTGGACCTCACCCACTTTCAACACATAAGGTACTAAGAACTTGGGACGTGAATCACTATACCGCAAGCTTGATGTGGCTTGGTGTGGGTCTGGATCCACATTTATAGATCTAGCATCTAGGAAGTGCACTGGATGAGGAACTTCAACTTTAAGAATATTATCCACCAACATCATAAATTAAAATGTTGGTCTAGTAGCCTATGAAGATAAATTAACTAGTGAATTAAATTACTAAAATAATTTTTACCTCTTTTGTTGATGGCCATCTTGGGGCTAGTTTTCATCGCCCGGGTTTTCTTGCCACACTCATACTTTTCAATGGAGGCGAACAGTTATCAGCGGCTGATTCAACAAACTCAAATGCACATGGATCACACCGTATTGAACTATTAATCTTTCTTTTCATTCTCCCATGAGGAGGTAATTTCTCCATTGGATCACCGAGAGGGGTGCTGATGAGATTTGATATTTCTCTCAGCTTATAGAGTATTCGATGTCTAGAATCATTATCAGATTTAAACAAGGAATTTATGAAGACATTGACATCTTTCTTGAAATTAACACATTCATGGTGGCACAGTGGTGGGAAGAAAGTCTAGCTTCCTCCAATGGTGGTCAATGCAGTCCAATGGAATTGGTCGGTTATCTCTTTTGTGCATTGCAATTTCATGCGCGCAAGGAAGATACGAGTCCAACGAATTATGCACCCACAGGCCAACGCATCAACTCTAACAAATTCAATTCTTCTAACTTGGTTGAGAATCAAGGATATGGCATGATTTGATACCAATCCTCTTACCTCCTTCAGTTCAGGTAACATAAAAATCCAAGGAACAATAATCAAACTCTTCTCAAAAAATGTTTTAATCTCTGTATGTTGGATTTCTAATAGGGAATGGATATTGCTCCAACAAACCTCGACGTTTCCTTGGCTTGTTTGGAGTTATCTCTTCAACCTGGCATGTGCACTCTCCACCTTATTCGTGGTTATGTTGTGACAGTAAGGATATATATTTTCCAATATGCAACCAATCTATCCTTGTACGGCTCCAACCATGTTGACGTCACGTACTCAACCATAGCGGGACATGTCCGAAAATCATTCTTGAGAGTTGTCACAAGTTGATTGTATTCTTCTTCTGTATATGACAGCATAATAAGCGTCATTGCATATAAAACTTCTCCCATTCTAATTGCTGATAAAAAAACTTTTTACAATTTGCCAACACATTTTTGTTGATATACCATCTACATAGAAAATTGGTACTTGGTGGGAAGGTGGATTCTACGGCCTAAATAAGTGCTAAATCCCAATCCGTGACCATGATGTTGGGTTGCACATTGTTAACAAGTAACCCACAGAGCTTGTTCAATGCCCAAGCGTAATTAGACTCCTTTTTTCTGTCAAGGAAGACAAAAACAATAGCAAATGTCATATTAGTGGACGTCACACCAACTATCTTCAATAGCGGGTAGTTGTACATGTTCGTTTTGTACGTATAGTCCATGATGATAACGCTCGGGAATGCACGTAATAATTCAACACCATTAGGATGTGCCAGAAAAGATCAATTACAGAATTAGTAAGTTCATTTCTCCAATACTATTCAATATAGTCTGCTTTAGAAACTTTGCATAATAAGTGTTGTACCTGAGTTCTTTCTCCCTGCTCAAGAACTTTATACTTGTGTCGAGCATTATAGATAGTTTTCATTGTAGACGCATTCATTGGGTTATTCTGCTTCAATAAAGTTAATATACCCCTCGGGCGGGCGTGGCACTTTAAAAGCTCAATCACAACAGATGTCTCACTCTCTGATAACCTCCCTGCATAAGAGTGACTCTTAAGATAACCCGCTGGCGTGTGATTATACACTCCACATTTAACTCTCAATCTCCATTCTGATCCCTCCAAACTTAACTAGTCATCCACCAATCTGAAAGGACATTCACACTTTTACTCCTCTTGAAACTATCATGTTTAACTATTTTTCTAAATCTTAGCTTCTCACCACTATCACATATAAAAAAAAAAAAAAAAAAAAAAAATCGACCCGGCCTACTGCATCCACCATTATCTGACTTTACAATCATAATCACAAAACAAAGCTTCCTACCTGTATCTCCAACTCATTGACATAATTCATCTCGACTTCCAAAAATCTAAACGTTTAATTCATCAATTAAAACCTCTAAAATAGTAAATCAAGCTTTGGACACAAAAAATTAATCTCTTATACATATCTGACAAGTACTAAAATGCAAACTATAATCACCATCACTATCTGCGGGCTTACCTCGACTACTTTTAGTAGTTGCTTGAACCTAAATTAACTAAAATAATTTAGAAATTCACTGGATATGCAACACTTTATTGTAACTTATTCAATACCAAACACTAACCCTATGGTTGAAAGCTATATCTAAAACCATTAAAAATAGCCAAGTCGGGAAATCAACCCCAACCAAAGACAATTACTAGCCGGGTTCATAAACCCGATCAGTATTTAAGTAGGTCGGGTTTCTCCCCCCGACCAGGGTTTTCGTCCCGACAGCCAAGAAATATTCGCAACTTCTTTATATATTACTAAAATCTATAAAAATTTTGATCTTCATTCATCATTCAAATTAGTCTATATATTAAAATAGCTTTAATCATACCTCTAAATAAGAAGATTTATTGATTTTTGCCAATATTGTAATCTTATTCTCCATCTTTTTCAACCGTCTCTCAACTTTCAAAGAGTGAGATATCTACACCAGATTTGCATGAAAATAAACATAGAAAACTCAAAAAAAAAAAAAAAAAAAAAAAGGTTAGCAATTGCATGCAACTAATGAGAATCAAATTTAGAGTGAGATTTAGGGTTTGGAGTTGCTCTTTCTTCCTTCTTTATTTTTTGGAGAGCTCTCACGCGGAAATGAGAAGGCAGTTGAGGGGTTTGGGCCTCACTAAGAAAAACGGGCTAATAAAAAGGAGGGAACGAGGCTCACTAGGAAAAGTACGAGGGCAATTGGATATAAAATTAATAATGACAAACTTGTAAATAAAAGGCCTCTTCGGCCTAGGGCTCACTGAGAAAAATATGGGACACATCTAAAAATTCCCCAAAATTTGAAGTGCCCATGCTCCATATAAAGTAACTGCTCACCCTTAAAAGCTGCTGATAAATTTGCTACAAAGTGCACGTGATAACTCATCTCCGGATGTTTCAGAGCATTAATTGCAAGGAAGTCTTGAATAGAACATAATTACAAGCATAATCATGATAATAAAATGTCAACCGCTGGTTTACTAATAACTGCCAGAAGAATCTCTATAGAAAATAAGACATTGTCTCGTGCACGTCCATCTAAAAGTATTAGAGAGATGGAATAATGGATGGTGTTAACCGTAAAGGATCATTCCCTCCATATATTTTGATGTGTGCAGATACAACACAGAACACTAACATGCACAAGCTTGTAGCTAATGAAATCAAAATCCCAACAGACAGTTGTATCGGTGTCCCATGTGCACTCTGCAATAACCCCCATTAAACAAATCTCCCTATCAAATGCTCTACAGTTACATGTCTCATTGTATCATCAGCTAGAATGCCAAAATTGATGGGGCCAGTGACACCTATCTCTTCTTCCTCCTGCTTAAGGCCAGTTGCTTAAATCCGTACAGTTTGGCCTTGGCTCCCAGCCTGACAAATCAACCTACATGCAATTGAAACTCCACCAACTCAATTGTTATTCCAATCAAATGCTCCATCAATATTATTACACACCAAAACAAGCGGCACTTGATGCAAGATAATCGCATATAACGACCAATTTAAACATTGCATCACATGTGTAGATGTTGCTTGATTTTCAATGTGATTGACCATAAAGAAAACCTAATCCATGGACCTTATGAATGGATGTGAGTTTGCTCAAAGACCTAGCAAGAACATGTTCAGTGTATATTTGCACCTGGCATGATCAATTCTCAACAAAGTAGTTATAGTCGTCGACCTTGTCCGTCGTCAATTGGATTCGTAGATTATTGATCTTCTCACCTGCGCTCAACTATGCATTTGCTTGTATAACAATTATTCAGCTATTATAACTCGGTTTTTCAAATTGATGTCTAAGAAGAAAGCTATCAAGAAGTCCCCAGCCCCTGAGCACGAGAAAAAAACTTAATTAAGCACATTTGTCTATAGAAAGCTATCAACAAAGTCCTCATCGTAAATGAATACTTTCTGATTCACAGCTGAAATTGCTACTAATGTCACTTCTAGTTCTGCTAGCTGAGCACATTCAAGCATTCATAGATACATATGACAATGATAAGAAATATTTTTATCATCTTGTAAAATAAAAATAAAGATAACAATAGGAAGAACGTCCACCACTGGGAAGATCGCTCGTTTGAGAAAGAGAGGGGTCCTAGGTCCAAAGCTGGAGCAAGCATGCATTCTAAACAAATTTTTAACTCGACATGGGGCATTGACCTTGTTCATTCTGAAACAAACATTTACAGTAATATAGTTGTATCTATTCAGCAAAGCTGTTACCGTAATAGTTTTTATCTTAAATCTTAAAAATAATATCCATCTGCCCTGAAAAGGTAAAACAGAATTCCTACTCGGGCTTGCAACAACCAATTCTACTCACCAAATCTTCATAATAGAGAAAGATTGGGCTGGATAAGTATCTCGATTCTTTGTGGGACCATGTTTTCAAACACTTCATATGCATCTTAACTAGCCTCATCTGTGTGGGAACAAACTTGGCTATCAGTGTTTAAGCAACCTGAAGGGATATGCTTTTTTAACAGGAAGATGCTAATGACTACATCCAGTACGTTTCAATCAAAATACGCAGCTGCCAAGTTTGAGATCCTGCACCCCGTCTCTTTCTACCAAAACCTAGTACACCACTCGATATCTCAGTGATTCTATGCTCTATATGCTCGAGTTTGACTATAAATCCACCTACAAATAACTATAAATCCACCTACAAATAACTATAAATACAACCATCCTCTTAGAGGTGGGGGCATCTCCTATATCTTTTTTACATACTCTATTTTGGAAAACTGATAATCTCAAGAGAGAAAAGAGAGAGAGAGAGATATTGAGAGCTTGTATTCCTTATTCTCTAATAAACCTCATGCCAAACGACTAACTTTCCACTTAGAACATAGGACTCAAGATCCGTCTCAGTCGAACTTCATTATCTATGCATATCTTCTCCTCTGTTCTTTTTATTTTACAGCTAACTAGTTCTTTTGCAGATTGTGCTTTCCTACACCTTTATCGGCTCAAGTCCATCTAGGATGGAATCTCCTATCCTAGCTTGCGAACTGACCCGACCAACTTAGTTGCCAATTTTGGACACAATTGACACCGTTTGTGAGAAATAAAACTGAAATATGGCTAGGACACGCTCCAAGATGCAAGCCATCAACGTCAAACTCCTAGGAGGGAGCCTCTTATCCACGAGGAAGGCAAAATACTGCAAACAACTAGGCAGATCCAGACATCTCGGTGACTAGAACTAAGCTCCGGGAGATAACTCTGTAAATCACCAACTAAATCTCTACACTTACTCAGGTGATGATGACTCGCTAGACAGATACTAGCGCACCACTGTCTCCACCTCCTCGCAACTTGCCACTAAGAGCCTCCGAGGATTTAATTCTACAATCTCCGCCAAACATCAATCCCATCGGAGAGGGTTCAAAGAGGTTACACGAGGACAATGATCACGAATCCTCTTCTACTCTAAGAAGAAGAATTCTTTCACAGGTACTCAAACACTGAATCAGAATATCATGAACTCTCGCTAAGGAAATTTTGAAGGTCAAAATTCAATATCTCCAACTTCGGAAGTACAATGGAATTACGATCCCCAAGATCATTTCTCCAATTACCACTTCACCATGCGTTTCCAAGAAAAATCATGGGTCTCGCCTACTATGACTCTAGAAAGGGCGGCTAGAAACTGGTTTTTGAGCGGACACCCTCAGGATCAATTACTTCTTTTCGCCAGCTACCGTAAGTTCATCAACAGTTCAAGGCGAGTAGAACTACTCAGAAAAAATCATCTCTTCTTAATATCCAGCATAGACCTAATGAATTCTTGAGAAAATTTCTCAAGTGGTTCACCGAGACTAGACTCCAGACAGAAAATTGCCTCTTCAGCATGGCTATTGTGGCAATAATGAATAGTATCCAATATGAGAGACTCCGATAGTCCATTTCCAAGAGGAAACTGACTTCGTTCGACTAGCTTCTCGATAGATTTGACAAATATATTACATAAAAAGAGTTTGAGATGGCCATTAAAGGCCACAGTGAAAAGCAGAGCCCTCTAAGGTGCTAAGTCAATTATCACTCAGAAGAATAAGTAACTTCACTCTACTTAACATTACTTGGTCCTATATACTCAACCAAGCCCTACATAAATGATTGTTCTCCCAACCTCCACTCCGAAATCGCCCAGGAAAAAGAGACTTGCAACTATTCTGCGAGTATCACAAGGACATCTGTCACCATACTGTTGATTGTAAGTATATGAAGAAATATATTGAAAATCTAATTCACCATTATCATCTGAAGAACTTCACTGAAAGAGACAGCGAGAAGACAACCACTAGATTACTAAGAAACCTAAAGCGGTGTTGACAGTGAAAATTTCTAAGTAAAAAGAAATTTTCCACACAGAACGCAGAGCTAACTCCGTAGCTCCGCATTTGGCTATTTTAGCCTCGCGTTTGAGCAAAACGCGGAGCTAATCTATAGCTCCGCGTTCTGATGAATTTAGCTCCGCGTGAGCAGATTTTATTAGAATTCCAAATTGATTGTGATTGAGATTTGGACTTATCCAATATCCAAATTGAGTCCAATCAGAATCCTAAATTGATTGAGATTGAGATTTGGGGTTACCCAAATACCCAAAATTGAGTCCAATCAGAATTCTAAATCAAGAGATTTAAATCAATATTAAATATTTGATTAGAATCCTTGATGAATACAAAAACCTTATTTTACTATTCCTATGGAAATCTTTATTCCTATTCCTATGGAAACCTTCTATTCCTATTCCTATAGGAACTTTCAAACTAAAGTCTATAAATACCCTCTTTGAGGAGACTTTAGAGATTATCAATCAATAATAGATCAATTCATAGATGATCATCATTCTTTAAGAGATCTTTTTCGGGCATCTTAGAGAATTCGAGTTACGCATAGAGCCTTGAATTCGTGAAGAGCAGAGAAGATCAAGATCAAAAGTCGGCCGTCATCTTCAAGAGATGAGTTCGACGTCAGATCGTCCAAAGGAACTGCTTGACAGATCCCATCGCCACACAGATTGCACGTTTTATTGTAAAAGAGAGCGATTCAGTTACAAAATCCTCTCGTTTGTTCTTTCTTTTTCTTATTCACTTTTGTTGTAATCTAAGTTGTATTCAATGGAAGGAAAGCAAAGAAATTCTGCTGCGAACAAATTGGCGACCATAGTGGGAGACATCTCTTTCACCAAAGAAGAGATCGTGGCGCAATCTGACGTCAAGAGGATCGAATCCGACATAGATATGCTGGTCGTTGAAATCGACAAGCAGAAGTACGAGGAGTACCTCTCCTCTGAATCAGGTAACCTGAACGAGACACGACACTTTCGTCGCGTGCGCTCCAATACCCGAGCAACGGGTAAAAAGATATCCACCGATGAACGGGGATCCTTGGAGACAGCGACCATAGAGCCGGTGTTTGGACAGGAAATCCTAACAGAAGATGGCCTCTCTACTGTCGAAGAAGGCCTGGAAACTGGATTGACCAGAACCCAACTCCGAAATAGAAATCGGAGAGTAAGGCGAAAAGCCCTCAAAACCCGCCTTGGACGCGAGGCTAACGTCATAGAACGCGAGGCTATAATCCCTCGCAAACTGGCTCGCGCTAATCACGAGACTAGTCATTATCGCGCTAATCACGAGTAAACGTGAAGTTGCAACTTGCGTTAATCGCAAGGAAAAGCCAGCGTGTGATACTCCGCGCGAGGCTATTGCTGAGCTTAGCGAGAAATGTGAAGCCAGTAAGATTTGCGCTAGTCGCAAAATTTCTGACACTCGTGATAAACGCGAGTATAAAATCTCCTTAAAGCCAGCGTGTGATACTCCGCGCGAGGCTATTACTGAGCTTAGCGAGAAACGCGAAGCCAGTAAGATTTACGCTAGTCACAAAATTTCTGACACTCGTAATAAATGCGAGTATAAAATCTCCTTAAAACCAGTATGTGATTCTCCACGCGAGGCTATTACTAGGCCCAGCGATAAACGCGAAGCCAGTACAACTTGCGAGAAATGCAAGACTTTTGACACTCGCGATAAACGCGAGGATAAAAATTTCTTGAAACCAGCATGTGATTCTCCACGCGAGCCTATTACTGGGCCTAGCGATAAACGCGAAGCCAGTACAACTTTCGAGAAACGCAAGACTTTTGACACTCGCGATAAACGAGAGGATAAAAATTCCTTAAAGCCAGCGTGTGATTCTCCACGCGAGGCTATTACTGGACTTAGCGATAAACGCGAAGCCAGTATGACTTGCGAGAAACGCAAGATTTTTGACACTCGCGATAAATGCGAGGATAAAAATTCCTTACAGCCAGCATGTGATTCTCCACACGAGGCTAATACTGAGTTTAGCGATAAAAGCAAAGCCAGTAGTACTTGCGATAAACGAAAGATTCCTCAGCTCCGCGTAAATCGCGAAGACGATTAGCAAATTGTCGTTAATCATAAAAATTGCGCTAGATGCGAAGTTGTGACTTGTGTTAATCACAAGAGTAAGCCAGCGTGTAGGGATTTTCTTCCACTCGGGGCTAAGATTCCAGAAGATAAACTTCTGAAGAAACGCCAAGCCAGCGTAAAACGCGAGGCTAGCGTAGCAAAACGCGGAGCTATTCTTCAGGCCCATGACTCAAAAAGCGGAGTTATTTCTCAGCTCCGCGTTCCAAAATGCGAAGCTATCTCTCAGCTCCGCGTAGATCAACCCGACTACAGAATCAGGGCTGATCATCACATTAACGGACCAGAACTGGACTCCAGTGATCTCAAAAAGCTTCAGTGGGTTTCTAGACCCTCTCAACAGTTGAATGGGTCCCACATTTCCATGACTAAAGTCACTGACCTCAGGGAGTATCTAACCTAGAAGAAAAGCATAGAACAAGTTCAATCTAAACCTGTCTGTCATTGCCAGCAGCTTATGACGGCGGTATCCGCTGTAATAGATAATTGTTGCTGCAGCAAGAACAGGGTATCAGTGTTCGACCGATTAACTAAATCGAACAAGAACCCTGCTAAGAAAATAAAGGCTACTCCCCAAGAAGAATGGAGAATTGTAACTTCCAACATGGTCGGCAAGGATAAGAAGGTCATAGAGAGAAATGATAACTCAGAATCAAGTGATGAAGAATCTCATCACTTCACCCGACTTAAGTCAGGCGCCATCCTGGCCCGAAATTATAAGAAACTCGAGAAGGGTTCTTATGATGACGATAGTGATAATTCGGCCATAGCCTCTCCTCGTTCTTCGGCATCATCTAAATTGAAGTCAGCATCATATATACTGATAGATCTGACGATATCGACCAGAGATTTGAAGCTCAAGAACAAATGATTCAAGAGCAACAAAAGACAATCAAGAATCTTAAAATGATGTTCTCAAAAGTGGTCGAGAATACCCAAAAAATCGTCGAGAACAACGTCAAAAAGGGAAAAGAAACTCCGTTCAGTAAAATGAACGAAGAAGATAAAGAAGAAAAAGCTCACTCGACGCATGAGGACGAAAATAAGTATCCTTTCCATGACCCTCATAAAGAGAAAATTGAGAAATTACAGAGCCAACTTGATGTCTTGATGCACAAAAAGGAATTGAAGGAATTGGGGGTTTCAAGACCATACCCGCCTGAATGGGATTTGGCACCGTATCCCGAAAAATATAAACCCCTCAAATTGGAGTCATATGACGGGAAGGGGTCCCCAAGCCAGCACCTATATTACTTTTTATCGCAGGCAGGTCATCTAGTGGGAAATGATCCCGTAATGACCAAAATATTTGTGAGCACCCTGCGAGGGCCTGCCTTTACATTGTTTATGCAGTTACCCCAGGAACCATAAATGCTTGGTATGATGTCGAGAAATAGTTCTTGGCATGTTTCTCTGAGGATGATACCGAAATATCGGTTCATTCCCTCATTGCGACGAAACAAGGGGAAGAAGAAACGGTCAAAAATTTTATTGAATGCTTCAAGGAAAAATCCGTGTATTATCGACACGGTATGACCCAGGAAACCCTGGTAGAAACCTGTAAGCATAATTTCAGGACCGGCATGCTGATAAGAATGGGAGCTGTAGAGTCCAAAACTTGGAAAGATCTGTTAAAGTAGGGAGAGCAGGCGGAAGATATAATTCGCCGGATTGAGAAATCTCGTAGCACGAGAAACTCTATAAATAACAGGCCATATCCACAAAATCCTAAAAATAAAGGGATGGCTGTTATGGCGACAGTTGTAGATCCGAAAGCAAAACCTCAGAATCCGAGAGGTGCAGGTCAAAATAGGCCCCGACAAGATATTACTTATACATTCAAAACTGAGCAGACCGGTACTCTATTCTAACTCCTCCTTAGAAAAGGCATGTTGAAGCTTCCGGAAAATGGAAAACCGGAAGACGCTGGTAAAACCAACGATCCTAACTATTGCAAGTACCATCGGAATGTCGGGCACCCAACTAAGGATTGCTATCCTCTTAAGAACCGAATTCAGGCATTGATAGAAGCCGGGATTCTCACACTTAAAGAGGAACAGAAGAAAGTTTCTGCAAATATGGCAACTTTAGTAGTAGGAACCAATGAGTTCCTTGCCAGAGCGATCCTTGTACCTATAGGGAAGCCAATATCGACACCAAGTACGGGCAGCCCGCGCTTGCAAGCTAGCCCCTTGGGTATGCTCCGAATCACAGCTGTGACAAAGTCATTCTCATTGGCTAGCAGCCGGATTTGGCTGGGGGTGCCAAAAATATTGATGATGATAAATATCATATTACTTCCTCTACTTTAGCTAGCTATTGGAATGGCTAATTAGGTGCTATAAATAAAAAAATTTTGCCCAATGCTATTAAAGCGGCGGGAAGAGGAGACCAAATTCCTCGCCAACCCTATCATACTGGGGGTAAAAGTATGAAATCAATAACCCAATGCTGTCAAAGCGGCGGGAAGAGGAGATCAAGTTCCTCACCAAATCCGTTTATAGCTGGGGGTTTGCTAAAATTCCCGTGGACCTGTCATGTTAAGCTTATATCTCTGATAGTATGATTTGGATTATTCCCATCTCCGTTCAAATTACGCGTGAGAGCACTTGGACTAGGCATGTGCAATTAGGCGCCTCTGTCGAAATCTGATGATCATGACCCGATTATCATGGCGTGTGCAGTTCAAGTTACGCATGAGAGCCTTGAACCGCCTCCATCAAAGTTTCAAGCATGTGCGATTAGGCACCTCTGCCGAATTTCTTGATCTTAACTTGATCACCAACTTGAAAATCCAAAGTATTTCAAAATTTGCTAAGTTCTAAGCCATTTTGAAAACTTTAGAGGGGGTTCTGTTGGCAGTGAAAATTTCTAAGTAAAAAGGAATTTTCCATACATAACGCGGAGCTAACTTCGTAGCTCCGCGTTTGGCTATTTTAGCCTCGCGTTTGAGCAAAACGCAGAGCTAATCCATAGCTCCGCGTTCTGATGAATTTAGCTCCGCGTTAACTCCGTGTGAACAAATTTCATTAGAATTCCAAATTGATTGTGATTGAGATTTGGACTTATCCAATATCCAAATTGAGTCCAATCAGAATCCTAAATTGATTGAGATTGAGATTTGGGCTTATCCAAATACCCAAAATTGAGTCCAATCAGAATTCTAAATCAAGAGATTTAAATCAATATTAAATATTTGATTAGAATCCTTGATGAATACAAAAACCTTATTTTACTATTCCTATGGAAATCTTTATTCCTATTCCTATGGAAATCTTCTATTCTTATTCCTATAGGAACTTTCAAACTAAAGTCTATAAATACTCTCTTTGAGGAGACTTTAGAGATCATCAATCAATAATAGATCAATCCATAGATGATCATCAATTTTTAAGAGATCTTTTTCTGGAGTTTTGGAGAAGTTTGAGTTACGCATAGAGCCTTGAACGAATCAAGACTAGAGAAGATTAGTTCTACAGTTGGCCGCCATCTTCAAGAGAAGAGTTCGTCGTCAGATCGTCCAAAGGAACTACTAGGTAGATCCCATCGCCACACAGATCCCATGTTTACATTGTAAAAGAGAGTGATTGAGATATAAAATCCTCTCGTTTGTTCTTTCTTTTTCTTGTTCACTTTCGTTGCAATTTAAGTTAATTTAATGGTAGGAAAGTAACGAAATTCTGCTGCGAACAAGCGGCGTTGACCATTCTAAGCCAAGATGGCCCATAAAGATTAAAAAAAGGCGACATCATCATAACGTCATACAATTGTTCAATAAATTGACATTAAACCTCGATCCAACCTTAAAGCACCCTATTTCTGCAATCATTGATCTCCATATCACAAATCTATTACTCTATCTTAAGCCTTCATTTTGATAACTGGCAATTTTGAATTGCGTAATATGTCTACATAAAGGAATCTGAATTCTCTTTTTGTCTATAATATAAACTCGTCCAACCTTGAGTTAATCCTAGAGCACAAGATCACCACCTCTTTGGATGTGGATACAGTATAAAGAAACTTAATTCAGGATACAAAAGTAGAAAATCAAAAATCCTATTATTGTGGGTAAGCCAACACGGCCCTAGGAGAATGTCCAAATAGACGAGATGCCCACGAAACGAATGCCCAGATAGACAAAATACCTATTAGACAAATGCCCGAATAAGTGAGGTACCCACGCAAACACCCAAATAGGTGAATGCCTATTAGGCTAATGCCTAATAGATGAATGCCCAAATAGCGAATATCCAAATAGGCAAGATTCCCAATAAACGAATGCCCAAATAGGCAAGATGCC
Source organism: Dracaena cambodiana (assembly GCA_036321105.1). NCBI lineage: Eukaryota > Viridiplantae > Streptophyta > Magnoliopsida > Asparagales > Asparagaceae > Dracaena > Dracaena cambodiana. The sequence continues at coordinate 17,774,258 of JAYEPQ010000019.1, forward strand.
CCATGCAAATGCCCAAATAGGCGAATGCCCCAACAGATGCCCACTAGGCCAATGCCCAATAGGCAAGATGCCCTAGGTGAATGCCCAGATAGGCAAATGCCCACTAGGCGAATGTCCAAAGAGGCAAAAGCCCAATAGGCGAATGCCCAAAAAGGTGAATGCCCCAAGTGAATGCTCATCAGGTGAATGCCCCAATAGACAATGCCCAGTAGACGATGTCCCAAGTGAATGCCCACGAGGCGAAGACTAAATAGACAAAAGTCTAGCAGCTGATGTGTAACCATGTGAGATGCCACTTTCAAGGCGAGTGCCCAAACTCGTCAACATCTGAATTTATAAAGTGACTCCTATTCTTCTCCAGATGTGAAGATACTTCATTTTTCAAGGAATAAAACTTTTCTTACTGTCAACATAGCTAGAATTGATGCTTCACTGTTTCTTCTTTGAAAATATTACAAGTCACTAAACTAGACTTTGTTCTCCTTATCAATAAAGTTTGTCAAGTGCAAGTTTACCAACTACATGCTACAAGTTGAAAAAAATCTAGACCTACACCCCAAGAACTCATTGGAATGAACTCAAGATTGGGGGGCTTTTGTTGATTCAAAATTAAGTGGTCTAGGCCCGCAAGACGGAAACCCATCAAGCAAGTGTTCATTAAGCATACAAAACCCAGAAGTCTCAAGAATCCTTCGTCAACGAAAATCCTCTCAAGGAAAGAAACCAAATCTTCAAAGGGCAAGGAAACCTCATTCAACTACAACCAAGAGGTCTCTTTCATAGGCAACAAAATTTTTCTCAAATTAGGAAACTACATAGATTGGAATTTGACCATAACTCCACCTATTGATAACTATAAATACAGCCCCTCCTCTATGAGAAGAGGAACATCTTCTATAGCTTCTGTAACAACCTAATTTCAACATAACTTATATTCTTGATATCAGATTAATCTCAAAATGAATGCATTGTGTTTGTCTCATCTTTCTATATCTTTTCGTGATTTTCTTAAAATTTTTAAGATAGTCACTTAAAATAATATTATTTTAATCACCAGTGGGCCCTACATATTTTTGACTAGTCTTTCTTCTTTTGACTTGTAAAAAAATTAATTTGACTTTATTTTGATTAGTTTAATTAGAATTTATGACCTTAAACAACTCTAATAACCTATTATTACTAATTATTTGTCCTATATTTATTTTATTTTTATTCACCCATACCTTAATTTCACCATACTTATCATTTGGCCAAGCATAACAATCCTTCCTCTTACCCCCATATCTATCATTTGTCTATTATTTTTTTTTCTCCCTTTCCTTTCATTTATTCTCCTAATCATTTATTCTCTTTCCTTCATTTTTCATTTCTCTCTTCCTCTTTTTTACTAACTCTCAGGAAGAAGAATAAGAAAAGAGAAGAAAAAGAAAAGAAGAAAAAAAAAGTTATTTAGCTTCAAAATAAACTTATTTTTCCTAATCCATCAGGGCAAATAGAATCATATCCACTCTTATGCCTTTATTTTGTAACTAAAATCTTTTATAGCCAATTTAGAATCTTGATTTGTTTAAATTTAGAAAGGTGATATCTTTATACAAAATTCTCTATGATTATTTTAAATATAAAAATATGATTCTTACACTCTACTCTATATTTATGTATTATATTTATGATTTTATTTATGACCTCCTATGCTTAAACTAAGTGTTCAAACTTAAACTATATATTTTATTTTGAAATTACAAAGAAAATATCTTTGTGAATGTTCATCATATTTGGATATACATTTGAAATTTTCTATATAAGTTCTTAATGTAAAATGCAATGATTTTAAATCACTTTCCACTTACCATTAGAACATAGGTGTATATATATATATATATATATATATATATATATATATATATATATATATATATATATATATATATATATATATATATATATATATATATATATATATTCATAATCATATTTTAAAGAGAAGGATTCAAATAAAATTTTACATTAAATTGTTAAAATATTTCTTTTATACGAGATATTACGTTAGATCATAATTCATTTTATGCTAATCCATATTTACTTAAAATATATATACATTAGTAAGATTTAATAAATTTGTCACTTTCCATACTATGAAATCATGCTAGAATTTAGAAAATCAATATTGTTAAAGTAATCGTTATAATAGTATTAAGCCTATTTAATTCTCATCTTTACAATTTAGTACCCACTTATCTAATATGTGTTTATATGCATAATTGTATATGCATGATTCACATACATGATCACCCTTCCTAATATTCACTTACATACGTGTTTATATGTATACTTGTATTTATGTATGATTTACATACATGATCATTTCCATAACATTCATTCTAACATTGTATATTCCATCATACTTACCTTGACATATATATACTAGCTGCTTGTACAAAATACATAAAAATATGCTAAATTTTTCTTATTAGTACATACAAATGTCTTGATAATACCATAAATCTTGACTTGCCTGTTAACTTAATTTTGACATGGACCATATTTTGCTTGTTACTAGACATGTGTATGTAGAAATCTTGACATGATTGGTTTATAATATTCTGGATTGATTTCTATATAATATAACTTGAAATCTTGGGATATGGAAGAACTAAAGGGTGGACAAATATTGTATCATGAAAGGTTTAGGATAGACTGTGCAACCGAAATAGGGGTCCATCCGCAGGGCGCCCGAATGGTACTGAGCTATTATCTCTTATTTAATTCATATTGATGGGACGACCGATTACTCAGTATCGGTATCTACTTGAGTGCTTAGTGGCATGGTTGGTTTAGCGCCAGCATCTTGGCCGGGTCCCGAGTATGCACGGGTACTTTCACGATACGAGTATATTTCTTCACCATTTAGTTCGAAATATAAACTAAAGTAAGATATTAATTTAGACTTGATATACAGGTATATCCCTACTTGATATTATTACTTGATTGTTTAATATTTTCCACACATGTATATATTTTCATATCCACACTAATATCTTACTTATTTGTTTATATTACGCACTCCCTAATTTTTATTGTTTTACTTACCGGGTTTGACCCTGAGCTCCCCCACATGCTCAGATACTGAAAATGTGAGCAAAAATCTGTCATTGCACGACCCATACTTTCTGAAGCAGGCCGAACAACAGTAGATTTCTAAGCCTCCGCTTTTGTATTTTTGGTTTGGTATGTATCACCTTTTTGTGACTTTATTTCCAACTTTTGTATCAATATTGTTCTTGTTCTTCTTATTTTAAACATGTATTCTATTTTATACGGCAGTAGACTAATTTCCAAGATTCTGGTAGATGAATTGTATTTTAACTTTATTCATTCCTGCTTTTACATAGTCATTGGTCTCGTGCATGTCAATTCACACATGCCCGCCGGTAACGCACTCCGTTTCCGTATCCCTCCAAAAAATGGGGCGTTACATCTTCTCTACTTGCTCAATATTTGAAAACTGATAATCTCTTAAGAGAAGAGAGAGTTATTGAGAGATTGTATTCCTTACTTTTTTTTTAATAAATCTCATGCTGAATGGCCAACTTTTCCTTGAGAATGTAGGTTTGAAATCCATCTCAGACGAACTACTTTATATCTGTGTGTATCTTCTCCTTTATTCTTTTTAGTTTACAACTAACTAGTTCTTTTGCAGGTTGTTTTTTTCCTTACACCTTCATTGGTTCGAGTTCGTCCCGAGCCAAATCTCCTGTATTAACTCTCGAATTTGACCCAACTATCTCGGCCGCCAATTTTGATTTCAACAGAGACCAAATTAGAGTAAGGGATATTTTTCTAGAATTCTTCAAGACTACAAGTATTCTAAAGTTTTATTGGAAAGACACTACTTATATAAGAGAACAACTCTCTTCTTTATCTTTAAACCCAAATACCCAAATTCAAACCTTCAAACTCTCATCTCAATTAAATGTTCCCAACTAACCTAAAGTAAATGAAGGGGAGTGAGAAGAATTTACTCTAAAAAGCTTAAATCGCAAACCCTAAAATCTCATTTTCTAAAGCTCTAACCAACCTCTCTCTCTCTCTCTCTCTCTCTCTCTCTCTCTCTCTCTCTCCCCCTTCCTCCTCTCCCATCCCCTTTCCTAGTTGGGGCTCGATCAAGCCGAGCCCGAGCTAGACAAGCCTAGGAAGATCCAAGCATGAGCAATCTGAATTAAAAACTCTCTTCTTTATCTTTAAACCCAAATACCCAAATTCAAACCCTCAAACTCTCATCTCAATTAAATGTCCCCAACTAACCTAAAGTAAATGAAGGGGAGTGAGAAGAATTTACTCTAAAAAGCTTAAATCGCAAACCCTAAAATCTCATATTCTAAAACTCTAACCAACCTCTCTCTCTCTCTCTCACTCTCTCTCTCCCCCCCTCCCTCCTTCCCCATCCCTCCTCCCCCCCCGTCCCCCTTCCTAGTTGGGGCTCGATCAAGCCAAGCCCGAGCTAGACAAGCCTAGGAAGATCCAAGCACGAGCAACCTGAATTAAAAACTCTCTTCTTTATCTTTAAACCCAAATACCCAAATTCAAACCCTCAAACTCTCATCTCAATTAAATGTCCCCAACTCACGACCAGATCCCGCACACAAGGAATATCATGTTGTTTGGTCTCCCATGCAAGAACCACTCTCACATGCATGAACAAGGAGAAAAGCAGTGGAGACAGTTGGGGAATGGGTTGTGTCATTGGATTTTGAGAAAGAAATCGTCGAGAAGAAATCAAGTTCTAACCTAATCACTTCAGCAAATGAGGGAGAAGAATTGAAGGGGTTTGATTTAAAGACAAGTGTGTTCTTAACATCGTTCCTAGATCCTATCAAGCTTGATGTCTTCGAGGCGTTTCAAACTAGGATTTGAGATTTATTGGCTAAGAAGTTTGAGAACTTAGGTCTTGGCAGATTGTGAAAAAGTATTTAGAGTTTGAAATTTTTTTTATTGAATTATTATATAAGGTGGTGATTATGGGAATCGATTTCGAGTTCGAAGAAATTCTTAGTTAGAACTGTTGGGTGAAAAAACTTTTGCTTACCCTTTTCATTTGTGAATCCATGTAATTGAAAATTTTGTTGGAAATCCTAAAAATAATAAGATCATGATCTATTGCTTGGAACCCTAATATGACTAGGATTGTAAATAACGCTTTAAAATCTAGTGTAGGGTGACATGCTTGAATTAACAAATCTCAATACCATTCTTGATGAACTCCTTGCCACTAATTCTTCTTTCAAGAATAGAAACCTTTTAATTTAAATAATTCCATAAGCATAAATATGGAGATGACATTGAAAAATTTATAATGGATGCACTGAGTTATGGAAACCTAATTAAGATAGATCAAAAATTAATAGGAGACATACATATATGTGTAACTCTTCAAATAACAATGTGGGTTAGTGTAATTATCTCGGAAAAGGGATGTGAATGATATGGATAGATAAGAATAATTTGCACAAATATGTATACATATGATACAGATGACAGGCATGCGGAATATTGTGATCTTGTGAAGTCTTACTTGAAATCCTAATTCTATAATGAATGTGAATATGCACAACAACCCCTCATATAACGATAATTATGAATCTCTGGTTGAAAACTTAATATGATGATAAGTGTGAGTCTTACTTAAAACCTTAACATGGCAATGGTTGTGAGCCCTTATTTGGAACCTTAAAGCAGTGAGATATACTTGAATCAATAAATAATTAATATTATTATGCTTAATGGTCATTTCAAAATTGAAGAGCCAAAGCTTTTTAAGTAATAATTTCACAAGTACAACTATGCAGGATAATGTATGAAGTTTATAACATGCTAGAACATGGGCATCTTAATTACGATCATGATTCTAAAAATCAGATATTAGGATCGTATCAAATGGATTCTTTTCATATCAGATAATATAAGGGGTACAAGCTCATACTCATATCAAATATATACACGTCATATCTAAATTTGATATTTTAGAAGTACTTTAATTTCATCAATCTAACTAATACGACAAAATATATATAAATAGTGTACCTAAAATGACTCCACAAGGAGTTGATTATGGAGGCGCCCCTAAATCTCAATATGGAGGGTTTATGTGGATGATTTAAACCATTACTCATGATTACGATATCTTAAAATAGTGGTGTACAAAAAATCATATATTTTTCTTAAATTTTCAATGTATATTGAATGGGTATAAAAAGAATAATTTTTCAAAAATAGGATAAATAAAACCTCTTGATCAATGATGAAGAAGTGTCTAAATCATATAATTTTTTTAAATATCACCTATTTAGATTATGAATATCACAACTCAAAATTTAGATTGACCATATATACCGTTTATGTGGAGATCTGGGAGCGCCTCTATTGGCAACTCCTTGTAAAGACATTTTAGGTATGTCACCATTCATATATATATATATATATATATATATATATATATATATATATATATATATATATATATATATATATACATCCGTTTATGTGATAATCTGGGAGTGCCTCTATTGGCAACTCCTTGTAGAGACATTTTTGGTATGCCACCATTCATATATATGTATATATACATATGTGTACACACACACACACACACACACATATATATATATATTCAACAATATGTTAATGTATATAAGTGTAGCTTAATAAAATAAACTATAAAACAGATTGAAGTGAGGTTGAAAATATAGATTATAGAAATAATTAAAATTCAGGTACGATATGAAAAAAATTGGTTGCAATAATAGAAATGACTTGAATGATAATAGTGGCAATAACAATAATAGTACCTAAGCAAGTATAGATGTAAAAAGGAGAAAAAGTAAAAGAGAATTTCGGAGAATATTTTAAGTTTTGAGTAGCACTTAAATAAGCTCCACAATGTAAATTTCCTGCATTTGTAACATTTTACATAACTGACTTCAAGTTCCCAAGGAAACAACAAAAATATCCGGTTAATTTAAGCAATGGTGAAAGAATTTGAGTTTTTCCTAATGCATGGAAATAATATTGATTATGAACACCAAATCTATTTCTAAGTTTAAAACACAATTGAAACAATGAACCATAATGGCCGATATATCGTGGTGATTTATCGGGGCTATATAGTGAGCGATAATGTAAATATCAATCGATGCGCATAAAACAATGACTCCCCTTTCCTAATGTATCATCTCAGCTGATCACAAAAATGATATATCGGGGAGACATATCATAAGTATTGGAGAATTTAAAACAATGATTATGGTGGAATAAACAAGATGAAGTGACAATATTATTTGTATTTATTCAAGATAACCAGGTGTAATAAGACATTGTGTTATGGAATATTGATCATATAGATATTAGGAGCATTGATAATATAACTATGGGAACGTTAGTAATATAGGTATGTGGAAGATTGTGATATGGATATATAGAACATACCAATATGGATGCATGAAGTAGTTGTAATATAAATTCCTAGGGATAGTGGTGATATGGATATGTGGAAAAGTTATGATACAGACGTATGAAAGTTGTGGAAAAATCAATGAAGAAGCTATAAGCAATAGTGTCATGTATATAATAGGTAAATGTAAATAGATGAGGCTATACACAAAGGAAGGATAGCTCATTGGAGGAAGAAGAATAAGGCTGAGGATAAATGGTTGTGTAGTTAAGTGGAATTTTGCTAAAATCGACAAGGAAGAAATAATTGAAGCAGATAAATTGCGATTTCGTAAGATACACACCTTGAATAAATCTTAAAGTTAAATTAATGATTTATTAATAATATACAATAATATGTGTCAATGCCCAAACTATTACCTTTTGTGACACTAAATCTAAAAATCAATGATTATTTATGATAAATGGGATATGATAATAAAGGATTTGTATATTCTGAAATCATTAAAGTGTAATCAGCATATTAAGGTGATGTATGATGTGTTTATATAAAACAATTATCTAAAATATGGATAATAAACGCAATGGGATAATTACAGTATGTGTGGAAAGGGTTATGACGTGTAGGAGAAAGACAGTTGTGATGCCTGTGCATGGGGATGATTGCGATACGCACATAAAGAATGAAATATATATGCGTAATATATAATATGTTTACGTGGATATAACCATGAAAAAGTCTTCTCCTTTTGCTTCGATACTCTGTTCTTATATTGAAATATTAATGAACTCGGCTTTGAGCTTGATTGGACTTGTATAACTCATTGATTCCATCATGTGTCAACAATCCAAAATCTAGAACTTGAACCATTAATTTCATATGAAAGATAAATGGATAATTATAAACTAAAAAATGGGTAAATGTAAAAAAGATGGGATAAATGGTCGAACCAACTCTATTGAAACCCTAACAACATTATGTAAACCTAAATACTACAAATATAATATAATTTGATTATTAAGTTATAAAAAGGTATATTGGAATATCGATAAAATTATTAATAAAACGTTATTATAGACCCTAAAGGAATCATTACAATGAAATCATGACATAATTGGTATATGTGGTCGCTTGAGGAGATTGGGTAGTGTTGTCATGTATAGGAGATTGAACTATGTGGCCAATGTAGGCGACTGGCTTGTGGACCATGTGGAGGAGATTGGTTTGTTGGGTTGCAGAGACATTTCAAGTCAAGCCATCTCGTGCCGAACACCGTATCGACAACCATACTTTTTGTTATGTCATTACCGTTTTCTATACTTTCTTAAGTTTCTGCCACATGACGGTGGGTTGTATAGTCTTGCACCAAGTTCGTGGAGTTGGCGTATATGTCCCTACGCAACTTAGTAAGCCTGTATTGCCCGTAGAGGAGATTGGTCTATGTTGCCTGTGAGGGAGATTGACTAGCATGGTTCGTGGAGCAGAATGGCTTGTCTGGTCCATAGTGGTGGATTGGCCCATGTGGCTCGTGTGGTGCTTAATTGCTATTGACCTGCGTGGCTCCTATGGTGGTGGATTGGTATGTGTGGCAACTGTGGTGGTTGATTGGCCTGTGTAGCCCATATGGTGGTTTATTGCCCTGTGTAGTCCAAGTAGTAGAGGATGGAGATGTTGGGCATTG
>JAYEPQ010000019.1:17788385-17934681 GCA_036321105.1 Dracaena cambodiana
CAACTCAGATAACTTACGTGAGCTATCAGCTCATTTACATTATATATATATATATATATATATATATATATATATATATATATATATATATATATATATATATATATACACTTGAAATTTTAAGAATAATTTTGATTATATATGAGATTAAGAATCTAGGTCATTACAATAAAGTCATAAATTGTTCCAGCTTTTACTTCTCTCCCGTATGTCAGTGCTAAGGTTGAGACTATAACAATGAGAACACTCAAACCATTTATGCTAAGTTAATATCAGTTTATTATAGGTCAAGAGGGATGATAAATGAGTTAGGATACGAAGAGTTCCAAGAAACATGCAAGTCTATACGTCTAAGGGATGATAAGTGAGTTGGAATAAGAAGAATTCCACGAAACAAGAAAGTTTATAGGTCAGAAGGGATAATAAATGAGTTAAGATTAGAATTTCCAAATATAATGTCTTGGAAAGACTTGAATTATGTTTTCTGGATCCGAACAAAGAACAAAACATGCTGAATATCTGTTACGGGGACTTGGAATAGATATTTGATCATGTTCTAGCATAGTCATATAAACTTAATTCAGACAACCATCAGCCATGGTTACAGTAAAGTTGAGAAGGTCAAGACCACTACATAGTTGTGCAACGCCCGTAAATTCAAGGGGAATATTTTGTAGAACAACTATATGATTGGCCATCTTTCTTGCTAGAACTTGGGTAACTAAAAACCAGCCCTTCAAACTGTGCTTAGCTGGAATGAGAACGTTTAGTTGGACAAGGGTGTAAGCTTAGAAAGGTAGTATAAAAAATGGTTGCATGCGTAAGTTAGGTTGTCTGAATATGTCCAGCAGGCACCAACCAACAATTGCAATGTGTATTTGGTATCTGTCTAGAGTGAAACAATTGCTATCAGTTATTACCATCATACAAGTTACAAATATTATCACCATCAAGATACAGATGAAACTGTTAAATAACATATTAACATATGTATAGGGTACCTAAACCCTTACAGACGACAATCAACTAAATTCAAAAGAAGGGACCTGGCAAAACTGGATAATATGTGTAATAAAGAACCTATTTCATTTACCAAACTCTTAATGGAGAGATTGCTAGTTTTTTAAATTGTACATAAGATTTCTACTTGGGCTGAATTGGACAGGCAAATAGCACGCTTGGCTGGGACCTACTAAGAAGCATCTCATATCCACTTCAACTGTCCTCATGAAATCAAGAAACACATACCATTCAGTATCTAAACAACCTAGAAGCAAAGGACACCATGCCACTTTTATTGGACATGAAGCTGGTTCATGCAGAACCTGTGCACAATCCCCACAACATTAGAGATCCTCAACCTCCAGACTATCTAAAACTAACTCTTGAGCCCACCTGAAACCACCCTTAATAAATGCTTTATATGATAACAATATTCATCTTCCTGCTAGATGCATGAATCCATAGTACATCTGCTATTTGTCATGGAGAGCAAAATCTTGTATTCTCCATTATTACGACTCTATTACTAAATGAAGATAAGTTGATCCTCAGATGGCAAAGCCTCAACAACGAAGAACGTTCCAATGATAACATCTCCAGAATAAGCAACAATAATAATAGAATTAAAAGTGCAGTAGCAACAAGTCCGAGAATATTGACTTCCATAATCTAATCTTCTTTTTTTGTTTCATAATAACTCGGGATCTAATTCATTGTTGTCGGTATTGACATGTAAATTGGCTCTCTTTATTCTCGTCCAACTAATCAATTCTTTCAAAGAAAGATCTATCAAACTCTAGAATGAGTGAATTGATCACTAAATATTCGAGTTTTTCCTTCAACTTTGATTTGCAATGATCGATAATAATTTTGAACACATGCTTCCAAAGCTACATGATTACCAGGTGCATTTCTCCAAAGAAGTCCTAAAGTTCCTCCATCGAGCTGTAGAATAGGATTATCTCCAAAAATTTTGATAATAGCAGGCATATACCAAACATGACATGAATCTTAGGGAAATACTTGATTTGTTATCTCATGTCTTATTTTTGACAAAAACAAGTTGACAGGGAGCATTTTTTTCAAACAATAAGGAGCGGTAACTATTCAATCAAACGATATTGAGGATGTTTACCATCTCTTCTCAAGAAACAAGTGGGGTATTTCTTTGCAAAATTATGCTCAATTTATACGTAGCAATTCCAATTAGATCTCTTCATTAGTTGTAGGAAGAATCGGCACGATATGAGTTTTTTAGGAACGTATCAAGAGAAAGAGAGAATCGTTTTGGTTAGATAATGTCTAGTTGGTAAATAAGGATTGATTTCATAGCAGGTTATGGAATATATTGTCAAATATTCGAGATGATTCTACAAAATCTATTTTCGTTCAAGTGACGGATCCTAACCAATCGAAAGGATCTTCTAGTCAATTCAGAGATCTATTTTATTTTATTAGAAATGAAGATTCAGAATATCACACGTTGACCGATCAAACAGAAATTCAACAACTAAAAGAATGATCGATTCTTTAGAATTCTTCCTCTCTTCAAATGGAATGAACAGAGATAGAATTAAATTAATTCTAGAAATGCCTTTTTGATCTTCCTCAATGTCCCAACTATTCACAGATAAATAACCATAAAATCATAAAATTCAAAGAAATTGTTAGGAATCTTGTAAGATCAGTTTATTTTGCTCAAATAGATAGTCAGAACTTCATTTAGTTTCAAATACTATCGAGAAGTCCACTAAATATCAGAAATTATGAAGAAAAAACAAGATATTTCTTTTGTGCCTATTGGATATCAGAAAATAAAGGAAGTGTTGATATATTCAATATAATTACACATTTACAAAATACCATCTCAATTCATCATATATCATCAAATCCAAAATGTGATATAGTTCTGAAGGGTGAATCAAATATGGACAGTTACAATAAGATTTCATTCTTTAATAAAATACGTTTTAGATTTATTTCAAATTCCATGACTGAACAAAGGGTGATACACATTACGCCATGATTTTGAAAACGAAGTTAACTATCGATGCAACTATAAATGTAATTACTCAAACTATATTATCATACATGTAATGATAATAGTAGTGATTATTACTATTCGACATCTTGTTCAAATAATTGGAAAAAAATTCCACTTTACTCAAAAAATATTATTATTGCTAATCTCAAAAATATGATTTTCAATATCAAAATACAAAGAATAACAGCAATCATTACCATCCCTAACTAAGTATTATCATAAATAAAAATCTAAATATCCCTAATATAAAAAAATATAATTAACTTTTCGGAAACTACCATTGTCACTCAACTAAAAATGATACTCTCCGTATCACTTAAAATAGGCTCTTCACTTGCAGCAGTATATCCAACAATATTAAGACTATCCATTGATTTACTTAGCCAACACTTATAATCCACTTAATTTTTTAATATTAACACTATTTGTATTATCTGCTTAAAAAAATACTAAGACTTGATTTCATAAAAAAAAACCCTTTATCAGATTTGAACCGCTGACTTACACCTTATTATGATGTTACTTTACCACAAAATTAGAAGGGACTACTCAATTCGGGAATTAGCCATTTTCTATAAGTTAAAAGGGCCTACCAATTTGTAAATTAGCCATTTTCTATTGAGTCTACTGCATATATACATATAAAGTAGACTTATAATGGAGAAAAGGATTTATTTACCTAGAAAACAACTAAAAATTTTCTCAATACTGAATTTTCTAGCTAAGTGCAAGATATTAATATGCATACTATATTGCATTTCAATGATAAAGGAAGCAACTAGTGAAAATAGAAGAAAATAAACTAAATGAAATTAAATGGCATTACCTCCCCTACTCTTTTTTTGTCCGACTAACTATTGCCTAAACTGAAAGAATCCTATACTTTTTTTCATTATATCATTGGCTTGAGGCATTTCCCTTAACCTTGTGTCCTTGAATTTTTAACCATTTTCAGCTAACCTAGCCTCCTCCATCCTCGGGACCAAGGAGAAATACAAGAATATTCACATGTCTTCCATCGATTATGTCATTCAACCTGATCTTAGGAACCGACTAACCCTTCTAGACAAACCTTGTGGAGGAACCCTTAGGTTTTCAAGACATTATATTAGCATCAAAGTTTGCTACCCAAGCCAACTTTCTCACTTCTGCTTTATCCACACCTGCTTGTGCAGGTGCCTTTTTCTAAAGCAAAACGCTCACCAATGCATTTTGACATTCCACAGTTTCGACAAATCAGTAAATCTCATTCATCTTCAATGCAAGACCGTTCATTCATTGAGCTATTATGCACTCTTTCAAGGTGGCTACTACTGGGCAAACCCCTAGCTGTCTCAGCACTCCTACCTTCACCGCTACCTCTTTTATCACTGAGCGATCATTTAGGGGCCTTAGATAGTTATCCAGATTGTTTCTCTCTTGACAATGAAGCTTATCTCCTATTGTTTCACTAGCCGACCCTGGCCCCTTAAATTTGTGCTCGTATCTAGCATTCAAAGTTTGCCTCAATTTGGCATTGCACTCACAGCATACACCGAAACAATGGCTTGCCCCTAGATGTGCAATTAACGGATGCACCTCCATGCATTTTTGGAAGAACCAACTAGCTAAGATTAGAATTAGAAATGGATTGAAGAATAAGGGAATAGACACATATAAGAAGGAAACAAAAAATATCTATTCTAGTTCTATCATTACCTATGTTTCGAATCTTAAGGGAAATTCTAGTTAATATTTGTTACCCTGCAATTTTCTTCTCTTTCTCGAATGATAAGGAGAAAAAAGAAATTTGGATCAAAAGAAAATGCTATTCTAGAGTTTTATCAACAATTTGTTGTTTACATATTTCCTGAGTCCTTATAAAGAATTACAAAAGATTTTTTTTTTTAATTAAAGATGTGAATTAGAAAGGATTGGTCGATGAAATATGAACCGAAAACTGAATCTTGATAAACCTCAGACAATACATTTTTGTTACCTTGAGACTCAAAAAAGTATTCCAAAATTTAATAATCCCCGGATTTCTTAGATCTTCAAAAAGAAGACTTTTCTAATGTAAATTGTAAGTGATATGAACTTAAATTATGTAAATTATGTAGGTTTATTTATACTGGCATCATAACTATTCAAACAAATAGGATATGATCAAAAGATATATGTTCGGATCCAATTGTGAAAGAGTAGAATGAATGAGAAAGATATTGATTTTTCTTTAAACTTCTAAAAAAAGAGAATAACTAAATAGTTAAATGGACTTTTCCTTGGGAATGAGCGACTTGAAACCTCATGATTTCTATGTCGACGGCTTTTCCTCTTATAATAAATTTCATTCTTGGCATTGACATGTAGAGTGGGACTCTCTTATTCTCATCCAAGTAGTCAATTTCTAAGTAAAAAAAAGTCTATCAAACTTTGGAATGAATAACTTGATCACTGAATCCTTCAACTTTGGTCAACATAGATCCACAATAACATGCATTTTACATATATTGTAAATTCATTATAATTATACAATTATAATCAATTCAAGTCGTGACTAATCTACTAGTATGTATATGTACATATTAGATATATAGGCCATTCTTTAATTTATCTTATATTTAGAAGGACTCTAGTTACCAACATAACATAGTCAATTCTATTCATTAGATCAACTTCCATTGAGTCTCTGAATCTATCCCATTTTATCTAGTTTTTAAAGTAAAACCCTTATTTTTCTAAAAGTAATGACTTGGCTCACGATTGCCCATTTTTCATTCTAGAATTTCTTTGAATTTGGAAGTTGCCACTTCGTAAGTTTCCATATAAAGGCTCAATTCAATCAAAAGTCCATAGAGTCTACCAATTTCACCATATCCCCATTTCCGACAAGATCCAGTTGTAATTCTACACACCTCTTTCATTTATCTTTGAGTTGTTGAATTTATTGTATAATGATTTCCATAGTGAACTAGTATATTCCTATTTTCATTTTTTGGATCTCTTGTTTCAGCTTTACTATATAAACCATATTTGTTCAATCAAAATTAATTATCTCATTGATTTATTTGCAATTCTCTTAATAGAAAGGACAATGGATACTTTTAAAGGGTTAATTACACTAAGTACCTCCATACTATGGGAGTTGTAGAGCTTATTACCCCTTAATTTTTTTTTACTAGCACTTTGGTCCCTTCATTTTTAACGGAGTTAGCCAACCGTTTATTATATTCATTCTCATTTAAACTGAACTGAGCCCAATTTTCCTAAACCCAAAAATACCCTCTCCTCCATCCCTTCTACCATCAACCTAAATTCAAATTTGTTACAAAACTCCTTGGGCCACACTGAGGTTACCATTGGGTGGGTGACTGAAGTAAGTTCTTCCTTTCCTCCCCCTATCCCTCTCCTTTCCTCCCCCTCTCCCTCTCTTCCTCTCACTCTTCCTCTCTTCCTGTTCCGAGCTCCTACCTCCCCCTCACAATTTTCCCACCCTCTCCTTCTCTTCCTGGTGATTGAACCCACCATCCTTTACTAGTGACTCGCCCTTTCTCCCTCTCTTTAACTATACAACTTCATCTCGCACAAGGAGTACCCATCATCAAGAATGTTTCAGCTCAGCCCAATGCGTTCAAGTCCACTGCTACCATCCTTATCACCATGGACCGAGACCTCAAGGCATGGAAGATCTTCGTTGGGTTTCAGCATGAAGAGATCCTGGCATCGGTCTTGGGGTTGTGATCATGAATGCGACTAACTTCCCCGCCAATGTTGAAAATAACGCGTTATAAAACCGTTGTATTATGTTATGAAACTTAACAGAACCCCAACGTTATGTAAAAATTAAAAATAACTCCGTGCACCGCAACAATACATTTTTTTTATTTTATTTTGAATAATGTTACATTAAATTACATTATTTACTATTTTTTGTAATTTTCATATTTTTATTGATTATTTTTTTGATTATTAGCAAATTGTTGTAATTTTCTTTCTTGATTATTTGTTGGCTTGTTTGATTTCTAATGAAATTGCTAAATTACTAATTTGTGATTATTTTCTTATTCGATTATTGTTAATTCTCTTGCTTACTGGAATTCCTTAATGATTCCATTAAATTTTTAGCTAAGCTGAAATAAAAAATTACAAATAAGATAAATTTAATATTATAAAATATAAATTATAATAATATAATATTTGAAATTGAAATAAAAAAATAAAATCTTATTTTTCATATTTAGATGATAACTGAAATTACGGTTGCAGACTTAATGAAGATAAATGTGAAAATTATTTTAAAAATAATATAAAATTAGAATAGATTTCGTATTGCAAAATATTTTTATATTCTTTTTTTATAAATTTTAAATTTATTTTACAATTTATAAAAATTATTTTTTATAGTTTTATATTTATTTTTATTAAATAAATAGGAAATTGCATGACCTACGTTATGCATTACGCTATATGTGACATAACCTAATAGAGATAAAACGTTACGTTATTATTATTGCTATTTTAAACATTGTTTCCTGCTCATGTGGGGAATGGGACTTCACTTTCGAGGTACCCTCCATTGACACAGTCGGGGATTTGGATTAGATACAAGCGAGGATTGAGTTCACCAGAACGCATTTGGGGTGAATGCCGAAGACTCAAGTTCATGAATGATTGGATCAAGTGCCCAACCGCTACTAAGGAAGGTATTGAGTGTTTGATGAACCTGAAATTAGTTCTTGTCAAGCAAAGACAAAAAGAAATAAAATTCGTGGTTCTGATGCAGTTAGCAATGTATGTACACTGCGCCTGAGATTCGAAGTTGAAACCCACACCAGGTTCCTCCCCCGCCAGCACGGTGACCTCAACATCTTCTACGATGTCAAACAGTCCTTTATAGACCACTACTTTATTCAGGTCACTATGGACAACAACCATCCCATCAGCCACATTGACAACTGGAACCTCACCTAGGAGTGGATGCACGAGGAATTCATCTACAACATGCGAGGAGCCCACCCGCTGAAGCGCAACTATACTGGCTGCATCTACATGCCTGCAGGCAATTGCAGGCAATTACTACAAGGACTTTGACTTTGGCGAGGTCCTGAACTGTGAGAAGAAGCTAATTGTAGTCCACATGCCTATAAAAAAGAAAAAAGGATGACAAGTTGGGTTTGGTTATTCGTTTAAACTGGCGGCAAAAGGGTCCTTCACATACACGCGCGACGCACACGACCTCTAAAGTTACAGTCTCCTCACTTTGTTTAAGCTCTCAGGGACCAAAGTGCTAATAAATAAGGGGTAATAAGCTACACCCCATAGTAGAGGAGTACCTAGTGTAATTAACCCATTTTTAAATGATATATATTTTAAGATACAACCAATCAAAGAAAAGAATCTAAACTAGTTCCAATAAAAACAGGAATTTCTTTATTAAAAAAGGATAAGTACAATGGTATTCGAAAGAAAAAAAAAAAGAGGAGTGAATAATAGAATTAGAATGTAGATAACATAGTTATTGTAGTTTATAATAAGAATAAGGAATTTTGGATTCTATAGATTATTCCTCTTAGTATTAAGCATAGAAGGGTGGAGCTACATGAGATGAAAATCTCACGTACAGTTCTAGATCAGATTTTTTAATAAAAAAGTATTTATTCATTTATCGAGGGGAAATCTAGGATTAGTAACAATTAATAAGTTTAAAACAACTTTGTTCATATATCCTCAATATCAAAATGGAAGGGTTAAACTTTGAACAACTTTGAAATAAAATTAAAAAAGTAAAATTTGTCGAAATTGGTAAAACATTTTCTAGTAACTAAAGAATTAACTAAGGAAACATAGTTAATAAATAAAAAAAAAGGAAATATGAGATTTTGAATAATTCTACAATTATACTCCATCGTGTTCTAGTAATATATAATCATATCATTAGTATAGTGAGTAAAAAGAATCATACCAAAATAGTAGAATTCTCCAAGAAAAGAAAAGCATGACGTATTGAACTACTACCACACGACATTGCTCTGTCAAGCTTTTGCCCATTGCAGAAAATTCTCAATTTGATGCCTCTTGTAGGAGTCTGGGCCATGTTTCAGTTCCAGTGATCATCCTCTCGAACCAGCTACTGATTATCACCTTGAAATACTATTGCCTCATCAAATGTGAGTCTCTCGGATGGATTCCACTTTTTGCTTTCAACCTATGGAGTATTGGCAATCGTTTCTAATTGATCCCCTTTCAAGAGCAAGTTCTTACACGCTACTCACTCGTCCACCACTGGAAGCACCACTTTTCATCCGATTAGCATGTGTTGAGCATGTCGCTAGCATTCATCCTAAACTAGGGTCGAACTTTTCATAAGTGTCATAGTTACATTACTTAAACTTCCTTGTTTGTAAACAAAGTAGATTCAGAATATTTTTTATTTCAAGCATAACTTGACCTTATGCACTTCATATTAGTCTGGAGTATGCTCTCAACAATATAGCCATCCCTACTCTACATGTCAATCCCACACGCCTCCAATCCATTCTTGTTCGATCATTGTGGGGAGCAAGTTAAAATAAAAAACTTACATTGGGTTTAGCAAAATTATGATCAAGGTGACACTCTACAACTGAGTTATATCTCTTCCGGGCCCTATCAAGAAATAGAACTAACTAATGCTAAGGCAAATGGTTGGGAAACTCAATGCTACTATTCCTAAAAACTTGGAACCCAACCTTCTTTTTATACTACTATGGATAGTAAAATAATGGGATAATTTGGATTTAATTGTCAATTGTTCCTATTGAGAATTGGATTAACTACACATTTTATCCAGAACACGTGGTTTAATAAAATCCATATGATTTTCTCGATCTAAATCTAGCAGGTTTTCTATGAAGAAGATTTTTTAAGCATGTCCAATTCGATACTGGTAAGAAAAAAACACAACTCAGTATTGTTAAAAAGGGAAAACAGAACAAGCTAATATGATATGGATCACGCTTTCTTATGGCAAAGATATTACCATTTTCGAAAGAACTAGAGCTACATTTTTTTCAATTTCCACGCACAGTTTCTATGTGTTTACACACTATTTCTTTTTTCGAGGTCTAAAAAAGAAAATGGACTAATTCCTTTAATTAGGAACACATACAAGGAAAAAGGATAATGGTAACCTCATCATTAACTATTTTATTTTCATTTATTAATTTCATAGTAGTAAAAATACATGTCCTACTGAGACAAATTTGCTAGCTATTCTCTTACTTAACAAGCAAATATTAACCTATGTGGAAAGGCTGATTTATTCGAATCAATATGAGGATCCAATTCCATTGCATTATCGCAATCCAAATTGTATATATGAAGCAGTTAACTCTCTTGCTTCTCATGGTACAACCCTCTCCACTGAGCCACCTTTTACCTTGGTCCACAAAGACAAAACATGGGACTTCTGCCAGTAATTCATCACATAAAAGGGACTCATCGTGCTTGGATTACTAATACTAATATAATAGAAAATAACTGCCTTTTCTATATAATTTTCCAGATTTCGTTACTATGTAAGGCTTACGTAATCGATGAGATCATATAGATATCCTTTCAACACAACATAGGTCATCGAAAGGATCTTGAATGACTCGCAAAAGAACGAAAGCCGGGATCAAAAAATATATACACATTTCATGTGTATAACCGCATGAATAAGCTCACACTAACTCGTTAATTTTAGATCCAATTCAGGTTTTTTCCTTGGAAGGGCCGAGAAGGAAATGGAATATCAAAATATCAATTCGAGGAGAAGAAAAGGTTCTCTATTGATTTAAATGTTGTACCTATGGGATGGGGATAAAGGAAGAGGAAAAATAGAAGATTTCGTATAGTGCTTTTGATTGAAAAATCAACCTGATTTATTTCATCTCCCTCACTCAATGAGAAAATGGATTAAATTCTACGGGGTCAAGAAACTTTTGGGACTTAAGGAATGATGGAAATGAATGACAGGATAAAAAGAAAAGAGAGGGAAGAAAATCAAAATCAAATAAAGAATAAACAAAGAAATAAGTAGAAAATAGAATAGCCCAGATTTCAAATGAACAAATTCAAACTCGAAAAAGGGTCATTATGATTCTCGAAGATTGAGGGGGAAAAGGATTTGATCGAGAAAGATGTCCTTTTCTTATTTTATAAGATTAGAAGATCATGATTTGATCTGCATTGAAGGGAAAGATAAGAGATGTCATAATTCTAATAGGGATTTTGAATAAGACAACCTTTGCTTTGATTTATCTCTTTTTATTTTCTACAACAACAACTAAGCCTTTTATCCCAAGTACTTGGGAGTAGGCTACATGAACCAAAAGAGAATCACACCGGATCGATCACATTGATAATCCTTCTCCATTTATTCCTATCGAGTAATATATTTAAACCTGTAGAATCCATATCTTTTCGTATCACCTTTATTCATGTTTTCTTCGATCTTCCCTTTACTCTGTTAACTTGTCATATGTTAATAAGCTCTCTTCGTTGAACTAGTGCATTTGTAAGTCTATATTTCACATGACCAAACTATCATAAGATTCGCATCTTCTCTTCAATGGATACTACACCTATCTTAACACGAATATCTTCATTTCTCACTTTATCTTTCCTAGTGTTACTACACATCCAACGAAGCATGCGCATCTCTATTATACTTATCTTCTGTAAATGACGTTTCTTTATAACCCAACATTTAGTGTCATATAATAAACCTGGCCCAATAGCAATTCGATAAAATTTTCCCTTCACCCTTAACAGAATGTTATGGTTACATAAAACTCCAATTACACTCTTCCATTTCAACTAGCCAGCTTAGATTGTATGGTTAATATCGCTATCAATCTCTCTATTATTTTTAACAATAGAACCCAAATATCTAAACTAACTGCTCATTTGTATATCTTACTCGTCCAGTGCTACAGCACTATAGTTTTTGGTCTGTCGTTTACTAAATTTACACTCTATATACTCTGTTTTGGACCTACTCAATATAAAATCTCTATATTATAATATTTTCCTCCATAATTCTAAGTTGGCATTCACCTCTGCTCTTGTCTCATAAACTAAGACAATACTATCAACAAATAGATTCACCAATGTATCTTATCATGAATAGCTCTAGTAAGCTCATCCATCACTACAGTAAATAAGAACGGATTCAATACAGATCCTTAATGCAATCCAATTGTGATTGAAAAATTACTTGTTAGACTACACAAATTCTGACATTGGTCACTTCTCCATCATACATGTTCTTACTTATATCAATATACTTGATGGGGAGATTTTTTATCATCAATGTCCATCGTGGTAATGTATTATATACTTTCTTTAAATCAATAAAAACCATATGCAAATATCTATTTTTTTTTCTTTAAATCTCTATATAAGTTGACAAAATAAATGAATAATATTGTCGTCGATCGCCCCAGCATGAATCTAAAATGCTCCTTTGATATTTTAACAGTTTGCCTCAATCTATATTCAATTACCATTTTTCCAAAGTTTCATAGTGTGACACATAAGTTTTATTCGACAGTAGTTAGAACTCTAAATATCACCCTTATTCTTATATAGAGGTATTAAAGTGCTCTTCTTCCATTCATTTCGTATTTTCTTAATTCGTCAAATCTGGTTAAAGATGTCTTGTCAGCTAGCTCACACCCATCTCTCCTAAGTATCTCCATATTTCAATAAGAACTCATCTGGACCAATAACTTTTTTTGATTTCATCCTTTTCAAAACCTCTTTTACTTCCGAATCTTTAATTCTGCGTATAAAACTATGATTCACATCCTCATATTGAACAATAAGGTCTCCCAAATCTTGAGTAAAACTATCGTTATACAATCTGTTAAAATATTCTCTTCATTTTTCTTTAATCTTGGATATGCCAAAATGTATCTAAATGCGCTGAAATTCTTTGGTTTGTGGAACATGGAAAGAAATAATACCTCAGATGGTACATGGTATAACGGGGCGCACTTACCTATATTGATATTTCGGTTATGGTACACTTAAGAAAGTTGAGAGCTCAGCAAGACAATTTTATAATTCTGATTTTTTTTGTGTACATATGTGCACATGCCCACATGAACGTGTGTTCTGCATGTGTACAGACATACATGCAAATACATTTAAAAGATGCATTGAAACTTAGGATCAGTTAACAAGGAAACTAGACAAAACAAATGAATTGAAACAACACAATTAATCAATGTCATTAATCCTCTTACTTCAGTTCTAAGGTCCAGTTACGATGTTCTAGACTAGATTAGGACTGTACCATAAACATGCTGGATGACACAGATTGCAGATTACATGGGAGATGATGAATTAGGCAACATGGACACATGCAGCTAAAAAATATATATATTAGTGTTCATTTATTCTGATTAATTTAGCCATTATACTCTTAATAATCCATGTTATGTATAATGAACATTGACATATAAATATACACATAACTTTTAATTTTGCTAACACAGTTCTGCTATATTCAATCCCAATCTCCAATATATTTGATGATTTTGTTATCTGCATCATGATATGACCTATTGTTATTCTAACGCCCTTGCATCATATGGATCAAAGCACAAGCATGCACAAATGCACATACATAAGAAGCTCCATCAACAACTGAAATTAGACACTTACTTTAAGGACCATGCATAAAGCATAATTAAAAAACCTTAAGCCTTTAGTCAAAATAATCTATGACTAACAAAATACATATGAAGCTTCTGAAATATAATGAAATAATGAGTCATAAATTTTATGGCTTAAAATATGATTAGGTGTTCCGAACAAACTATTTTACCTAAAATCACTCAATCTTAGCATAACCTGAGTGTAGATCAAGTGTAGAAGATAAAAGGAAAATATAGCATGCAGATCTATATGGTTTTGGACAAACTCCACCAACTGCATCAGTAAACATGAAATATTTTACACTTGTAATGCAGAACTTAAAATTACAAGAAAACCATCAGCTTAACTCCTTGTCTCACAATTTCATCTCACCTCACAAGGTAGGAAACTGTCTTATCTAATAGGATTAATATGTATACTGTGCCTTTAGATCCATGAGTAGCTGGCACCAACAGATGACTATCACCTAAATGGCTTTAGTCAGTCAGTAGTTAAATTCATGGTATGCTTCAGTGCGTGATATGGGTACATGACGTGTACAAGGTAACACTAACTTAAGTGGTATGTGCTATGGAGGGAGTGGGCATAAAAGGATTCATATCTGGGTCATGTTACACTTACAAGCATTTGCTACGGCAATTATGGTTGTATTTTCTATGTGCATATTAAAAAAGAAGAGAAACACATATACATTTAATTATATTCAAGTATTCAAGGATTAAACACCAGAATTCAAAACGTGGATTTAAATAAGAAAAGGCTAAATGTTGAGGTTGAGTATATTAGAGGAGCACACTGAATCAATTTGTCACTAGCGCCTCTCTTATATTATCCCAGTTTGTTAGTTTTGGTGATCCGGATTAAACATGCAACATGAATAGGAAAGACAACTGGTAACACTACCTAAGTAAGCTTACCACCATGCACTAGACTACAAAGGCTGTAGAGATGCTACACATCAGCAAAGGTGTGAGATAACAGACACACACAATATACACGATAAGTGATCGTGCTTCCCAGGATGCACATAGTCATCACCATAACCTTCACATGTAAAAGCCCTATAGTCAACCTCATTAAAGACATGCAAACATCTCGAATCAGAGTACCTATGATTATTTAACATGTTGTGGACTGTGGGTGGTGGCATGAACACAAAATCAGACTCCATTTTGGTCCAATTCCTAATATTATTCTGACCATATATATGTGTTATGATGACCAAAGGCAGACTCACAAACACCCGGGCAACCGCCCTTACAATAAGCGTTTTATCTCACGTATTTGGAGTAGGCTACATGAACCAAAAGAGAATTATGCCATATTGATTTCATGGATAATACTTCTCGACTCACTCCTATCTTAAATCATTTTTTTGGCTCATGTCATATTATGTGACAATATTTTACGCTAGCTGTCACAGGGCAATAACCCCTCATTTAACCTAGTATTCTTTAATATTCAAAAGAATTTCAAGGTTGCCCCTCCTAAGCCCTCAATTTTACGACACCACCCAAGATTTTTCAATTTTTAATTATGAAAATCATGATTATAAGAAATGAATGGCTCAGTGATCAATGATTGTCTGAATATGATATCTAATTTTCTTAGACTGAAAATTTTTATTTTACTTTAAACTCCAACAAAAGACAATACTAAACTTTGGGAGTCGTTTTCTTCTGAAATCTGCACACCCTATAGGAGTTAAAGAAACTTTATATCAAATATTTCATAACAAAGTACAAAATTAGAGAAAGTTCATTTGAAAACTAATGGCAAAGAGATAAAAATCTAGATTATAAGGACCTCATATGAATGTATGAAGTTCAAATAGTTCAGTATCTTGGCAATTGGCACAAGTAGGTCACTCATGCATATATTATATTTCATTTAGATAAAAGACTTTAATGTTGGATGACAACTTTCACTTTAATGTGAATTCAAAATCCTAATTTCAAATTGCTCATCTCTCTCATTGGCTAAGTCTTCTTATTTTTCATTCATACTTCTCTACCCTACTTAGTGAAGAGAATTTTTATAAGAACCGCAGGAAGAGAAAAAGTAATGTGGACTAGGGAAGAGAGAGAGAGAGAGAGAGAGAGAGAGAGAGAGAGAGAGCATCCACTCACTCAGAGCAGCAAAGTTACTACTCTCAATGGACATCCAGAAGGTTGTCTAATATGCCTTCGTGCAATGTGTCTTTGTCACGTGGCACCAAAGGCACGAATAGTTAATTATATGTCCATTTGAATTTTTGATCCATGGGCAGACGCAAATAGCCAACCGACCATTCATAACAGATGTTCGCAGAGAAGGAATAGATGTTGGTCACAGACACCTGCTAAGAGCAGACTGCTCACTTGAAGCTCAATGGGTGCCTCCTGATTTCAACAAGCACTCCATTAGGGTTCAATCCCATATGACTTTTTATTTACTTTTGTAGCTCTCTCTTCCCACTATATAGACACTTTATATCTATTTTGTGTGATAAAAATTGAACTACAATTTTCATTATTGTTCAAGAGAGAGGATATAAACCCTCGAATCTTCTCATATGCAACTTGTTTAAGATTTTATTTTTCTTGATCTTGGCTCCATAGCTTTTACATCATACCAAATGATTTATCTTTAGATTAGTTTGTGCCAAGCTATAGTGTTTAGTTCTTTTGTATCGTATTAGTGCTTGTATTATCTTATCTAGCTTTCAAGTGTTTGTAAATTGGATTCATTGATCAATAAAAGAATAGCAATCCTTTTTAGGATTTGGTTTGAGTTTCTATTAGCTTCGGGTGAGGAGCTTTAGCCAACGAAATCTTGCATCATAAGTAGACATTGGTGGACGTTCTAGCAAGTTCTATGCATGGGGCCTCTAAGATCAAGCAAGGATACTGGATTGATGCCCAGCGGAAGTCTTAGTAGGGGTGCATTCTAGATGGAGGATCTCTATAACAAATTGATGCATCTACACTTCCCTCTTCTCCCTACATCTCTTTATTACATTGTCTTTTGCATTATTGCTTGTATTTCAATTGATTGCTCTTACAAAAGATGGCAATATTGTGTTGTTTTTTCACTGGTCGTCAGCCTTATTCAACACCTTCTCCCCCACCCCCCCCTCTATAAAAAAATATAAATTAAAAAAAAAACCAACAATAAAAAACAAAAGGGTTGATTAAGTGGTTTATATATTGCACTTTGTTGTACTTGAATAATGCTAAATAACATGTTTTCTAAGTATCACCACCCAAGATATAGAGTTTCTATCTTTACACTACTAGTGCTGTTCCATGTTTGACTACATCTATTGTCAAAATGGATGCAGAAGCCTGTATGCAAGTTCCAATTAAAAAGAACCAATACAACTTGTTCCACATTACTGCCAGTGTCCATGAAGAATGGTGCATGGATAAATTGCCATTGGATTTTTCATAGATAAATTGCTATAGGACAGTATAAGTACTAAATCTATCTTTACCAATGTCTCTTTGTAAGAATCACCATCTTGATACAAGAAATCAAGAATCCTTACCTACAAACAACAAAAAACATCCACACAAGATTAATATGAAAGAATAGAAATGAAAAATACTATGTGGTTTAGCTAGCCCTTCACCCCCCTCCTTCGGATGTCAGTTCGTAGAGGAAACCATCCTCTATAACAATTAATAAGAGAGAGATATATAGTGCTCGATAGCACTAGAAATTACACCTATATCATTTAATGTTAGCCCACATCAATTGGTGAGCCTGTGCCACGTGGCCTGAGCCCACCAAGGCTGGCAGTCATCAATTAAACCCCGAACCACAAAGCTCCTAAGCACAGCACCTGGGTGCATAGTTGGATGGGAGGGAATCAACGATGTTGTATGTCGAGAGTTCAGGATATATATGCATAAATATGTAGTTTTTTCTTGAAATACTGCAAATAATTTTTGTTCAAATGAGCCAAAGGATCCTATAAATGAACCAATCCTCATCCAAGCCATATCATGCATGACAAGGAGAACAAGAATTTCCTTTGCGCTAAATGATAATTGAACATGAGTAGATTATATAGAAAACAAGAGAAGCATGAGCTAGCATGACGTCCTAAACATAGCAGGTTGTGCTTTCAATCCGAGAGAGACACCTCTGATCTCCTTGCATGGGAATAGCCATTGGATGAGGTACTGGATGACATTTGATGAGGAACTGACATTCAGTGAGAGCCTTCATTTCAATATATTACAAATATCAAGTAACATGTATATTCGATTGTTGAGAAAGGAGAATGACCACATCATTGCACAGAGTTATAATCAGATAAGCACACAAAAGCAAAAGATAAATTACATAATAAAGTAAAATAACGCTTGCATGTCAAGAGAAGAAATGAAAGATGTATGAAGTTATATTCATTGAGCAGAAGCAGTAACTGTACATATGTATTGGTTAGGTCTAAATCTAATGAAATGATGATCCGATTGGACTGTAGGAAATACATACAAAATCTTTCATCTGAACAAGGTTAGGCTTCAGCAAGTTAATGTAACAATTGGCAAAGACACTGGAGTTTGATTCTAGGTAGTTGAGACTAAATCCAGAATACTTACTTTGTAGGGTAGACTTCAGCAAGAATCTTTGATCTAAACAAGGGTAGTCTTCAGCAAGATGTTGTCGAAATTGGAGAGGACTCTGTACTTTTGGTTCTAGGCAATTGAAAGAATGTTTGAAATCCACCCCCACCACCCTACAGAATCTTTGATCTGAACAACGTTAGGCTTCAGCAAGATATTGTCGCAAAAACTCAGTGGAGGTTCGTCATAGGCAAATGAGAGTAAAATGTAGACCTAGAATTGAACCATCCCCATCCCCCTACTTAAGCTAACATGTCACAGATCCTAAAGCAAAATAGTATTTTCATGTTAACTGGGTTGAGCATTATCATAGAAACATGGGATAAGATAATATCACTCTAACAAATTTAGATCATAATCCAAGTTTTTGAGGACAGTACACAGCCAACTTAATATTCAAGTGAAGGTAACAGTGCCTTCAATTCATTCTCCGGAAGTAAATTAGAGATATTATCTGGGTGCAAAGAAACTTGTTTGATCTGCCTTCTATTCTGAGAAAGTAGAGCAGTTGATTTCTCAAGGAGTCTTACCCCAGAATGATGACTATTAAACACAGTGTCCTCTTACCTTTATTATTGCAGTAGTTTATTACTGTAGTAGCTTCCAGTTGACAACATTAGCCTTCTAAGAAAAGATCAAGCTGAGAGATTGCAAACTAAACTCCAACTCTTATGACCTTTTGTTACAAAAAGTAAAATACTGTTTTTCATAACTACTTTACAATGACATCCTGGCATGCAAGAAACCTTCATCCATTGCCTACTTTTAACATGTAGAAGAAAACACACAAATTCTCTGACTTCACCAGACTATTATACGTTTTCTCACATTCTCCCTCACACAAATAGTGTTTACCAATTTTTCTCTCTTGTCCCTATTCTCTCACTCATTCTAATTAAATTTCTCTGCATATGGCTTGTATTATCCAAACTATTATCTCATATACTTGTTCTTATACAAGCTTCCTCTGACAGGTACAGTTCAGATGCTAATCTATCATCGTAAGTTATTTAAATTTCAAAAATACCAAATGTTTTAACTATATGAAAGTTGTTCTGGGCGAAGCATTTGGATACCTCCTTCCTTAAAAGGAGACCTATCTATTAGCAAAAACAACATCAATCACATGCAAAGAGAATTTTGTCTCCAGAACCATTTACTACCATGTTATTTACCACTTCTCCCAAAAGCTTAGGTGATGGGTGGTGGTCCACCACAACAACATACAACTCTGAAGTATGCCTACAAATTATAGATTAAATGTCTATTACATATAAAGTCTGATAGAAACTATCTTGTACACAACATAAAGAGCAGAGAAATTAATGGAATTTAAAGAATAAGATTGATAACTTCAATATCAATATACATAAAATTTTAAATATATGAAGGACAATATAAAAAATATGCTAACAAAATCTGACCTCAATAGAAAAAAACAAAAATTATATATGCACAAATAATGAAGTAACCTTTGTATCAACACTCTACAGATATAGAAAGGCCTTTAAAATAACCAATGTTTCTTTCTTGGCTTGTACTTAATCTTCATATCTGCAAGATAGCACAAGGAATACATATCAGCATAATGCTTGTGCTGTCTGTGTGTTGGTGTGCGTGTGTGTGCGCGCGCATGTCTGTGTGTGTGAGGGAGGGGAGGGGGGATAACGAAGAAGATCAAGAAGCTATCAAGTAAACAAATAAGTCAGAGAGCTGAGAAAAATTAAGAACTAACCTTGGAGTTCATAAAGTGAGTTATAGTGAACTTCAGACCAAAAGCTCAGCCAGAGCTCTACAGCAGAAAAAGCACATAGAATATTTAAGAACCATTCAATAAGAAAAATCTATGCAAAAAATTAAAGTTTGCATATGAATTTTCATTTTATTCAGGTATTAAACCTGCTCAAAAAATTGTTGACCAACAAACCATAAGCTTAAGCTTCTGCCAAAGTGGCTATATGACATTGTATCAGAACCCATGATTTTGAAGGCCCAGGGCTAATACCCCATCATTCTTAAATTAAAAAACATTGTTATAACCAACTCTCCCCCCAGCATACACGCACAACCCAAGAAAAAGAAAAGAAAGGGGAAAAACAAAAATTAAGCATATCATGTTTCAAGCCTTCTAAAAGGCCTGTAGACTCGTATGAAGTGTTTCTGAAAATATTAGGATTGTCACCATTAACATCTAAGGCAGTGCAGATAATGTTCACTTGTAAAAAGGAAATAGTTCATCAGATAAGAATGCTTTGTGCAAACACTGTACTCTTTCAAGAAGAGAAAAAGAAAAAAAAAAAAAACTGTATGCACTTCCGTAACTTCTCTTTATTCCAACTTAATATAAATATTGACACAAGTCCTAGATGTTCTGTACCATGTTTCTCTGAACCGAACAGTAATAATACATTTATTCTTGAGTGCTATAGTAGAGTTGTTTTATTTAAAATATTTATCACTTTGGAATGTTTAATTGCACAAGTTCATAAATAGTATCAACCTTTGTACTATGGAATTTAACAATTTTCTGAGATCTGTTTTCGTTGGGGAAATGTTAATCATAATGCTTGGGGAAACAGATAATTTAGGTGAGTTGCAATATAAAATCTAATAACCTCAGTTAAGATGTTTATGAAGTTTGGCAGTAGGTGAGCAATTACCTCTCTGAGGTGCCTGGTTTCGTGGAATAATTTCAACAAAACAGGTGTCCCTAAATGAAGTAAGAAGACAAATTTTTGCTCCAAACTGCAAATGCAAAAAATAGACAACATTATAAAGATATCTTCAACACTCAAAACATGAGAAATCAATGGGAAGCAACCAAATATACAAATAGCACAAGTTACAAGAATATTGTGAAAATCAAACTAAAAACTGTTTCCATAAATTTAAGAAAAGCAATGCTTAATTAGGCATGTGGCCTACCCCAAATACTTGAAATAAAGGGATTAGTTGTTGTTGTATAATGATGTTAATTAGGCACGTAAGAAATCTAGTATTTTCCTTTAGTCTTGCCTCAATAGCTATTTACTAGTCTTCTGATGATTGCTAATGCGAGCTGCTAATACCTCAATGCTATATAGCACAAATACTTTAAAATTAGCCGTACCTATTCTGGACAGAAGATGTGTCTGATACTGACACTTCTTGAGCACTCCTCGGATGTGTTAAATACTTCTTAACTATGCCCTTAATTTAATAATATATTTTTAAGTTGAGACATTTCTCAAACACTTCTTACCAATGTTTAAAATAGTGATAACGGTAACGTAACGTTTTGCCTCTGTTAGGTTATATCGCATATAACGTAACACACAACGTAGGTTATGCAATTTCCTACTTATTTAATAAAAATAAATATAAACTATATAAAATAATTTCTATAAATAAAATATAAATTTAAAATATCTAAAAAAAGAATATAAAATTATTTTATAATAATAATCTATTCTAATTTTATATTAAATTTTACAATAGTTTTCACATTTATTTTCATAAATTATATTAAGTCTACAATCGTAATTCAAGTTATCATTTAAACAAGAAAATACTATTCTAATTTTTCATTTCAATTCCAGTTATTATTATTGTTGTAATTTATATTTTGTAATGTTCAATTTATCTTATTTGTAATTATTGATTTTAGTTCAATTAAAAATTCCATACAATCAACATGTAAGATATTCAGCAATCGGAGATAAATTACAAGCGAACAAGGAAACAATCGCAAATTAACAAGTTAACAATTCCACAAGCAATCAAACACGTCAACAACTAATCAAGTAATAAAATTATAGTAATTCGCTAATAATTAAAATAATAATTAACAACAATATAGAAATTACTAAAAAGATAATTGTAAATAATGTAACATAACGTAATTTAACGTAACGTTACGTAATATAACGTAAAATAACATAAAAAACGTACTGTTACGGTGCATTAAGTTATTTCCAGTTGTTATGTAGCGTTGGGGCTCCGTTAGGTTACGTAACGCAATATAATGGGTTTCATAACGCGTTATTTTCAACATTGCTTCTTACAAACATGCATGTTCTCCACTTTTTTGTTTACACGTTTGATTTAGATATTTACACATACACACACATAGATAGATAGACTTGGTTCCTTTTGGAAGGATTTAGTCATATCCTTCCTGCTGTATTTCGAATGTGGGATATCTATTACCACAATCCACTCTGTTAAATTTGATCTATACCATTTAAAGTGTCCTAAAACTAAATTTCAAGATTTTTAAAATTTTTGCCCATTCATCATGTAGGCACTAAATGGATGGTTGAAAGTAGCAAATTTGTTACTTTAAAGTGTAGAATGTTCTCTAATTAATAGAAATTTATACGATATTACGCATTTAGATCATCATCAAATATTCAGATCGACAATTTTTAAGCTATATAATGCATATCTATGTGAAATACTATTTTGTTGTTCATTTTATGCCTACCAAGATTCTAAATACCAGATATCGGAATTATATCATATGGGCAGTTTTCATATAGGATAACAGGATATCGAACAATATATCGAGGATATGAGCCAATAACGGATTTTTGTATCGTATCGGTAGAGCCTCAAAACTATATATCAGACAATATATCGTTTGTCATGGCTAATATTTAAAACAATGATGCCTACTTGATACATGTGCAAACAAAATTTTAAAAATTTAAATTTTGCTTTTAGTTGTTAGCCACTTTAAATAGTGTAGATCAACTTTAACAGAATGGATCTCCAAATAAATAGTTTAAGATTGATTTAGAATGGAAAAGATTTGGGTCCAAACCCCTTCGGAAAGATCCAAGTCTCTCTCTCTCCCCTCTCTCTCTCTCATGTGTGTTAGTGTTTGTATATACATACATATACATATATAAACTTCTATATATACATATACATATACATATACATATATACACATATACACACATAAATATACACATACACATATATATACATATATATATAAACACACACATACACATGCATACAGACACATCTACATATACGTATACAAACACATATAGACATATACTTACATATACACATGCATATGCGCATATACACACACATACATACACATATATATGGAATTACATGCATACACATATATATGGGACTACTGTAAATGAGCCATGAGCACAGACAAGTATTGAGCAACCGGCAAAAAATAGTAATCCCATTATTTTTTTCCAAATTTCTTTTGGATCATGATCTCTATAGTCTTAGCTTCTTTAGGATCATAATTCATGAATTTTGGATATCATTTGTCATTCCATCAAGTGAATACAAAATTTTATATTTACCAAAAACCGTTAATTTTGTATTTACTGATGGAAGGCCAAATCAAAACTAAAATCCAAAAAAACTGGGTATGAGTGAACCTGAGGAGATTAGATCGTAATCCAAAAAAATAAAAAAAATTATTGAAGCTAATATAAATAGACTGCAGTTTCGGTAACTTACTACAGCTAAAGCTAATTCCCATTATTATTATTATTATTATTATTATTATTATTATTATTATTATATGGATTAACGTATATGAGCCACCAGCTCAGGTAAGTTACGTGAGTCAGTGGCGAAAAAGTAATGATCCCATTATTTTTTTCCATTCTTTTAGGATAAACATCTCTATATCCTTAGCTTTTTTATGATCAAATTTATAGGTTTTGAAGTTTATTTACCCTTTATTAAGTGGATCATTGAAAATCGCTAATTTTGTATGTACTTGATGGAAAACTAAATCAAAACTGAAACCCAAGAAATTGGGTATAAGTGAACCTAGAGTGTTGAAATCATAATTCAAAATAAATTTTTTTAAAATATTATTAGAGATAGTAGAAATAGGTCGCAGCTCAGATAACTTTCGTGAGGCGACGGTCATTTCCATTAGATGTGTATATATATATATATATATATATGAGTAAATGGGAAATTCACCGGCGATAAAGGGAGTTCCTTCACCACCACTTAGGTGCCCAATAAAATTATTACACGTGGCGCCGCTCAAAAGGTGGTTAAGAGAGTTTTTTTATTTGTTATATTAAGTGGCGTTATATGTAATAATTTTATTGGGCCACCTAAACGGCGGTGAAGGTACTCCCTTCACCGCCGGTGAATTTCCCGTTTTCTATATATATATATATATATATATATATATATATATATATATATATATATATAGGATTACTGTATAAGTCGACAGTTCAGATAAGTTACATGAGTCAGCAGCGAAAAAGTAATGGCCACATTATTTTTTTTCAAATTTTTTTGGGAACATGATCTCTGCCTTCTTAACTACTTTAGAATCACATTTCGTGGGTTTTGAAGATTATTTGTTCTTTCATCAAGTGGATACAAAATGTTATATTTACTGAAAAAAGTTAATTTTATGTATACTTAATGGAATACTAAATCAAAACTATAACTCAAAAAATTGGGTATGAGTGAACCAAGGGGGTCGAGACATAATCCAAAAGAAATTTTAAAACAAAATTACTAGGTATAGGAAAATAACTGCAGCTCAGATAACTTACATGAGGTAATGGCTCATTTCCATTTTTCAATATGTATATATTCTTGAACCCTACATTTTACAATTTTGACAATGTCTCATACTGGATTGCGTACCCATAACCATACCCATGATTATCTTCATAGCCTCAACAGATGCTAATGAAAGAAATATAAATATATTGACCTAAGCTTTTATATGATTTACTAGTCCTGGAATGCTGATTGCAGAGCAAAGTAAATCATCTGATCTATGCTCACAAGGCAGATACTCATTTGCAAACTTAGAGATGTAAAGTTGCACCAGCGAAGATGCTTCACCAAAAAAGCTAAAATGGAATGCATATTTAAACAGTTGTCAATCTTTTTAAATGCCTCCGACAATACCATTATACTCCCAGAGCTACTAGTTTTGCCAGATTTTAGAACAGATGAACTAAAATTACCAGTTTTGACATCAGTTTCAGCCCTAATTTAGCAGTTTTAGAACTCAAAATTTGATTCAAATGAGATCCTGTAAAAGTCAAGGGTCTTCATTGAGATATGTACGATACATATATACTTTATTATTTTGCTTGATAACAATTAAATTTTCAACAAATATACATAAAAACATTTGAGATTTCAAGTAACAGCTCAGATCCTCATGCAACCATTCCTTGTCAACAATTTAATAAACTTGAGTACGAAACTCTTCAACTCAGTTGACCAAACTTTACCTTACACCATTACATAAAAACTCAAGGGTCTTAACTGAGATATGTAGGATCCAACTTGTATGTACCTTATTCTTCAACTTTGCTCAAAATATTTGAGGGAAATTATAGTGCATTGCAACTGAATCTCCAGCTCCAACGCAAAAACTAACTAATAAATGGATCATGTTTAGATCAATGTTGAAAACAACACGTTATGAAACTCATTGTATTGCATTATGATTCCTAAGAAAAACCCAATGCTATTTACACTGTAACAATGCATATTTATTATGTGATTTTACGTTACGTTACGTTAAATTAAGTTATGTTACATTATTTGCTATTATTTTATGAGTAATTTTTATATTATTGTTGATTATTTATTTTGATTGTTAGATAATTATTGAAGTTTCTTACTTGATTACTTGTTTAATTACTTATAAAATTACTAATTTGCTAATTTGCAATTACTTTTTACTTATTTATTATAATTTCTCTCCAGTTACTGAAATTTCTTATTATTGTTGATTCTGCTAAATTCTTACTTGAACTAAAAAATTACAAATAAGATAAGTTGAGCATTACAAGATATAAATTAAAATATACATAATAACTAAAAATAAATTTGAAATCTTATTTTCTTGTTTAGATGATACTGAACTTACGATCGCGCACTTAATATAATTAATGAAGATAAACGTAAAATTCCTGTAAAACTTTAGAAATTTAAAATAACTTTTGTGTTATAAAATGTTTTTAAATTTCTTCTTAAAATGTTTTTAAATTTCTTCTAGAAATTTATATTTATATTTCGATTTATAAAATTAATTGTACATCGCTATATATTTATTTTTATTAAATAGATAAAAAATTGCTTAAGTTATATTATGCGTTACGCTATATGTGATATAACCTAAGAGAGGTAAAACGTTATGCTACCTTCATCGTTATTTTAAACATTGGTTTAGACACCAATTTCATAGTAAGTGGATCCCACTCAGATGCAGAGCTCCAATTTATTTTAGCCAAAACTTGATATAGATCAAGATACCTGTTGGAATCAACAGAGTTACAGCCCAAAGGCATGTGCCCTAGGTCACTGTCCTAGAATCAAATCCTAAATTCCTTGCTGTCATGGACAGAAGTAAAAGACATGGGTTTTTTTTTTTTATTTGGGGATTGGAAGAGGGGGGGGGGGGGGGGGCGGACTGGGTGGGGTCACACTACCTTAAAAAAAAACACAAATTCCAAAAGCCCTTTATAAATTTAAAGTTTCTCCTACACATAAGTAGACTTTCTACCACCCCCACCCCCTGCATAATTCAAAATTTCAACCTTTGTCTCTCATTTTACTTAATTGAGGTTAAGGCTCAATCTTGAGGGTTAATTAAGAGTAGATTTACACGGTTTAGGAAAGTGCATGGGGGCCAAAAGTATGCTACTTAGAATTAAGTGACAGGATTATAGCTAATAAATAAATGAGGCTTAGAGATAGGCGTGAGAGAATTTGAAAAAAAGCAAAAGGATCTGACAGACATTTATTTAACTGAGGCAATGGCCCTTGAAAGAACTGAACTGAAGAAAGGACTACATGCAGCCAACCCCAACAGTAAGGGATCAAGGTTTTCTTCTTGTTGTAGTTGTTAAGCACAGTAACCACCCTTATTCATGGAGCAGCTAGCTTCCTCGCTGCTCGTTATGCTAGAAACATTCTGACAGCATCAAGTTTCACTAGGTCATTAACCTTCAGATCCAATCTAACAACATTTTAGGCAGGAACCTTTAATAGCTATATTGTTACCAACTCGTACTTCACCCAAATCCTAATTTGGGTGTGACGAAGTAAAGAATGAAAAGAGAAGGTGGCAGCTCGAGATGGTGGATCACGACAACAAATTTCAAAATGATGAACAGGAAGCACAGCAATGCGGAATGGGTTTCAGGCAGTCTCAATGTCCCTCTGTTTCTGCCTTTTTCTGCTCTCCTTATTACTTTTTCCCTCAAAATATTTTCAAATTATGGGCCAAAGATGAAAAATCAGCCGAGGAGAAAGATTAATGAAACCATGAAAACAATCAATTATTGAACCATTACAAATAGCATTTGTTTTTCATGAGATAAGCCAAAATCCAATCTGAAACCAGTAGTAACTGTAGTTTTGACCTATCTTTTAAACCTAGGGTTTTAAATTAAACAAGCACCATATTCAAGGCACAATATGAAACAACATTTGAACTTCATCTAGTAGTTATGTCAAGACAGAATGCAACAGGGTAAATCCTAACTCCTATATTAGATGGGGAATCTACTCATTAGAAAATTCATCTCAGAAAAGAGAGATCATATGAAGCCAACACCATACCCTACCAATCCTGAATTAATCATCTCTTACCACTCATCCAAGAGCAATTCCAGCAGTCCCAAGCATTTAAATGTATAAAGAAGAAATGATAGTGCTCTAAATAACCTAAAGCATCTTGTAAAGAACTTCATAAAAGTAATTTTGAACAAATCCAACATACAAAATTGGACAAGGCAAAATTCAGTATATGATAAACTAGGTAGACGATGACACTGAAAGATTAACAAATTAATTAAACTTTGTTCTAGATACTGACCCTATCAGCTGCAGCTTGTAATGTAACATGGTCACCCCATTCACCTGACCTGTAGAAGATAGTTCATTAGTCAGTTATGTGCCAACAAAAGGAATATTTTCCAATAACAAAAATATATCCAACAAAATCAGCATAGGATGATGTCCTACTTGCGCATTTTCTTGTAATATTGCTTGTACTTCATGGGAACATAGCCTTCATATAAAGAACGGAACTCTTTAAGCTGGACAAGACAAGGTTAAAAAAAATTGCTGTAAGTATATATGCACAATATTTATCCAAAACTAACAACTACATCTTAACCATTCCTACTTCCCTACCCATCCCACCCATCTTCTAGGGGAGAAATGAAAAAGGAAAAAGAGAGAGAAAAAAAAGAGGGGGAAAAAGCCATCCCAGAAAATGATAAAGGGAAGGCACAGAAGAAACAAAGAGCAGCATCAGCGAGAAAAAAGAAGCATCCTGACCATGCAAAGAAATGAATAAGAAATGAATGAATCTTTGCTCCAAAACAAACTAAACCTTCCTCCCTACCCGGCCACATAACTAGCCAGCTAGAGACAGGGGCACGCCTGTCTGCAAGCTCAAAAAATAGAGAGATGAAAAAGAGAAGGGAGAAAGGGAATGATTGAAACAGTAAACACAAGAAAAAGGGTATCTTTGGATTAGTCGTAATAAAAATATAAGAAACAAGATAAAAAAAAAAAGAAC
Organism: Dracaena cambodiana; assembly: GCA_036321105.1. Lineage (NCBI taxonomy): Eukaryota > Viridiplantae > Streptophyta > Magnoliopsida > Asparagales > Asparagaceae > Dracaena > Dracaena cambodiana. The sequence goes on from JAYEPQ010000019.1 coordinate 17,817,274, forward strand.
AAAAAACAAAAGGGAGTATCTAGTCCTGATCAGCCTTTTGCAGCCCAACCCAAGTATGCCAAATCTGTGTGTTATTTAATGCGAAAAAGAAAAAGCTAAAAAATTTTAACTCCTGTACAAAATTACTTCAGTAAACAATAAATACGTACTCCAATCGGAACCAATACAAACAAAGGAGAGTATCTAGTCATTTTCAGTTTGAAAATAAACTTAATTGAAGGACCTAATATGAGCCTCAGAAATAAAACTAATAAAGTATGAGGATATCTAGTGATTCTAGTTATTTCCATGTGGAAACAAACTTAATGGGAAGTTTTGAAAAACCCTTAGACAAGAACAAGTTATATAATATACAACTGGCAACCATGTCACTTCCAAATCCCAACAAAAGGAGCAAAAATGAGTTGGGTCTCCTTAGATACCTGCTTCACGACTTCTTTTCTGATATGTTTGTGATGCTCTGGTGATCGGTATAGCTGGTCGGAGATTGCACGGAACTGCCACAACAGGCAAGCAACATTACTAATATAGATCAAATGCCTTCAATTTCATTATTTTCAAAAGTAGACATCTTGAATGGTTGCAATTAGGAAACCACTATACAAACCTGGCAATTTCCATCTCCAGAAACCTTTACTTCAAATAACCCATAAGTATTTAACCTAGAAGAAATGTTCAATACAAGGGATTTAAAACGGTAAAGGAGAAATCATTAACTACAAGGTACGTGAAAGAAATTTATTTTTTATAATATTAAAAACTAGAAGCAGTATGTTTAAATCCATTATTGATGGATGGTCACACACAAGGTTTAAAATCTTGGAATTGATTGCTATCAGCCTATGATTTTGAGAATCATAATTGGCTATATCAGACTTATCTTATTGGTAAATTGGAAATATTGGTAATTTTAGTATCGATTTGTAGGGTTTATATTGTTTCAGTTACCACAAATTCCTATATGACATTTACAATATATCGGCAACGGCTCATATTTGAAACCTTGACGTAGATGCCAGAGAAATAGTTGAAACTGGCATTTAAGACGTTACATATGCAATAATAGGTGGAACACTCTATATCAATGTTTAAAATAGCGATAACGGTAACGTAACGTTTTACCTCTGTTAGGTTATGTCGCATATAACGTAACGCATAACGTAGGTTACGCAATTTCATGTTTATTTAATAAAAATAAATATAAACTATATAAAATAATTTTTATAAATTGAAATATAAATTTAAAGTATCTAAAATAATATAAAACCATTTTATAATCATAATCTATTCTAATTTTATATTAAATTTTACAATAATATTCACATTTATCTTCATAAATTATGTTAAGTCTGTAACCGTAATTCCAGTCATCATTTAAATAAGAAAACAATATTCCAATTTTTTATTTCAATTCAGTTATTATCATTATTGTAATTTATATTTTGTAATATTTAATTTATCTTATTTGTAATTATTGACTTCAGTTCAGTTAAAAATTCAATATAATCAACAAGATATTTTTTAGCAATAGAAGAGGAATTACAAACGAATAAGAAAACAATCGCAAATTAATAAGTTAGCAATTCTACAAGCAATCAAACAAGCCAATAACTAATCTAATAATAAAATAGCAATAATTCGCTAATAATCAAAATAATAATCAACAACAAGAAATTACTAAAAAGATAATTGTAAATAACGTAACATAACGTAATTTAACGTAACGTTACGTAATATCACGTAAAATAACATAAAAAAACGTACTGTTATGGTGCATTGAGTTATTTCTAGTTGTTATGTAGCGCTGGGGTTCCGTTAGGTTACGTAACGCAATATAACGGGTTTCATAACGCGTTATTTTCAATATTGCTCTATATATCTAATGTTTTGGAAATTAGTATATTGAAAAAAATTAGAAATGATAAAATTCACAAAAATGGCAGTCAAGTAGAAACAAGCAAAAGATAATTCTGGCACAAAGTCAAGAAATCCACAAATCGATTAATCTAAAAGTTTATACTCAAGTAAATGTCAATTCAAAAGACGACAAGTCAGATGAAAAGAAAAAAGATGAGATGTACGCAAGGAATGATATTAGGTTGGTATAAAGTAAAGAAGTCTACAAATGGTCAGCAATAAGAAAATTAAATTGATGAAAATACAGAAGGGATGATGAAGACAAATAGATTAGGAAATAAGTACATAAATAGAGTTTATTTCAAGAAAAAATCGAGTGCCTGACAAGATAATGGGGTAAGAACAACAATTACCTCTGCAAAAGACGCTGGTGATCAAGACTTGCATCACTAAATGTCGGAATAAATGTGTTGATACGGGGAACGTGCTGCAATATTTCAAGAAATAATGTCAAAAAGATATTAAAATGGACTCACTTTCTAGAATCGTAAAACTAGGAAACAACACGAACAGTGTTATTTGGGATGTACAATGGCACTCACAATCCCCTATAACTCAAACTCTCTCCCCCGCCCTTCTCCCCCCTCTCCGCCAAATGCAACCGTACAGACACATATACACCAAAAGGACAAACAGATAACAAAAACAAAAGAAGCCCACCAGAAGGAAGCACATATATGATATATTCACTTGTTTTCCTCATTTCCTTATATTGTGCCATCTTGATATCAGAGCAGTTAGAAGTGATATAACACTTAATCTGAATCTGTATTAAACATTTATAGAAAGAAAATGAAACAACAATCCTATAAGTCCATTCTCAACTATAAATACAAAAAATCAGAAGAAAATTGCTACACTGTACGAGAATAATCAACTTGAACCACACAATTGCGTGTTAATTAGATGAGCAACTATTTATAATACTCAAGTTGGAATCTAGATTGATCCTCGACAATGACGATAAGTATGAACATCTCCCTAGATACAAAGATTGATCTAATGGATTGTGACTATTTGTAACAAGGTGAAATAAAATCCTCATTCACATATTTTACAAGCAATCCTATAAGGAAATTGTAATATTAGCCTGAAGAATCAATGAAAATAAACCACAAAAGCATCAGCTGTGTTACTGAGATGCATTCAAGACTCTAAATCATGTGAGGGGGAATTGAAATTTTCCATGCAAATATCAAAAGAAAATGGAAACGAATGATTGATTCTCTTCGGATAAACGACTAAAGAAGCAAAGACCACATAATAAAACAAATACAGCAAATGCGCTGTTATGAAGAAAAATCACATCAAACTATATACCAAATGTAAGAACTAGTAGGTGCAAAGCGACAAGATTCACACCAAAAAAAAAAAAAAAACACAATTTTCATATAAGAAGACCAAAAGAATTTGTAGGGTATCTGTATCACCAAAGATTATTTATCCTAAGCACAAAAACAGCTACCAACGAATTATCTTCAACACTAAAAAAGAAAAGAATATTAATAAAGACTCAAATCTCACAGGGATAGAAGGCAGGCTTGTAAGACGTCTTGCAACTGCACCATCTAAACTAGCATACTCTTCGGAGAGAACAGCTGCAATCATCCCATCATTGTTGGTATCATTGTCATGGCTGCTTAGAAAAGTTGAAGTAGAACAGCTGGCTTCATTGTGAATAACATTCGGCATGGTGCTTTATGGAAATAAAATGTAGTTCCTTTTCTAACAACCAATTGGGAAATACTCCCTGTAGATGAACTGAAATGTCAGAATTTGTTCTCATATAAAAAGAATTAAATAATCTTTTTTTTTTCTGTAAAAGAAAAACTATCTTAACTAGAGGTCCACCGCACAAAGAGACCGCATCTCACAGGAACAGAATATATTCATAATTAGAATAATATACGAAAACACAATTACAGGCATAAGTTTATACAATTGAGCATTGTCATCAGTTCGTATGAAACCAAACAACAAACTATTAATGAACAAATCCTCAGCAAATCGTCTTCATAATCTGCTGCCTTACCTCCATGCCTAAACTAAAGAAATGCAAAGTAATGCACAACAATTATGATTACCATTATAAGATTCAAGAACACAATATTGTTTCAAAATTCACTTTTTAATTACACCCTTTTTTCTTTTTCTGAAGGAAATGGTCAAGGCAAATGCATGATAACAACATAAATCCCGATAACCCTACAAAGTCAACCAGTCAATTCCAAACATCAAATCATAAATTAAGCCAATAACCAGCAAAATATGCCTTTTTGAGTTCGAATTTCTCCATCTAGTTCTCCGAAGTCCAAATCTAATCAAGTTAATCAACAGAAGAGCAATGAGAGATAGATCGCAAACGCGTTGAATCTAAATAAAGACTTTTTTTAATCAACCATTATCCTTCATCATGAAAACCCTAAATATTTTCCTTTCAAGAACTTCCTATAGCGTTAATCAAATACAATCTCAAACAGATTGAAAAATCCACCAAATTTCTCCATTTCTATCCAAAATAGGAATCTCGAAGTAATTAAAGAAAATGGCGATCCAAAATTGAAGGTTTAAGAAGAATAAGATAATACCAGAACAATCGATTCGAATCGATGAAGAGGAAAGCAAACGGGAAGACAGCAAAACTCGGTCTCGGTTGGTCTATAAAATCAGATTCAAGGGATCATATAGAAACGGGATTTATAATTTATAATCAAATAAAAGAAAAGTCAAAAAAAAATAGTTTGGGTTAAAAACATCTGTCAAAAAAAAAAATTAGTTTGAGTTAAAGACATCTGTCGTGCTTCTCCAACCTCCAATGCCGTGTAACTTCCGATCGAGCAAGAGAGAGAGCGAGGAGACGATGGGCGGTGAAAAACTAAAATATATTAAAATAAATTAAAAATTAATTCCAAATTTGCGAGATTTGGTGTTGTTTGGTTCTGGACGCCAACGGCAAGGCCAAGGTGGAAGTGAAAGCGAAACCACGCGCGTATCAAGAAACGAAGATATACGAAGGAAGCAGCAGCATTTCTATGCGACTTTCCGCACAAGAGCCGAGACCAAAACCAAGAGATATTTTTCCGTGCGGTGATGGGATTTTGATTAACGTAGCAATAATTTGTTATTTGTTTAGTTATTTATTTATTTAATGGCGTCACGCGATTTGGGTGATTTGTTAGCTTCTCCCTTCGGTGTTTTCCTGAAGCGTTTCTTGGATTTGATGACTTTGTTAGCAATGGAGTTCGCAGCGCAAATTATGTATCGTTTTTGGGGTGGCGAGTGGGCTCTTTGCTGCACGGTTGGGCCGGGTCAGATCTGACTCGATCAGGTGATAGTTTTACTCTGGTAAGTATTAGTTTGGAAGCTTTAGGCTATGTTTGGGAGATTAGATTTGAAGTGTTTTAAAGTGTTTTGGAGAAATGTGTTATGAAGTATTTATAAAAAGCACTTGTGCATTTTTGGGCATATGTTTTGAAGTATTCTTAGAAGACTCCAAAACACGGTGTTTTGGAGTGTTCTGAATTGTTTATCTAAAAATACTCTCTTCTTTTCTAATTTTAATTCTCTTCTATGTACTTTCCTTTTACCTAATTATATATATTTGTCTTTTACCAGTTAAGAAACTCATGAAAATCTATTAGAAAACTAAACTGTCAAGTGCAAGATTTAACATCCCAAAATTCACGATCAGAACACTCGAAAATGCATACTACCAAAATACTTCAGAATATACACTTTAAAAACACTCCAAACCGAAGAGTAGAGATGATAAATGGCGAATGATCAAGAGTGCCGCTCAATTTAATCTGAAATGGGCTATGCCTAGTGCAGCCTAGGTAAAGTGCGCCTGGGCTGGCACGGACAGAGGGTCAGGTGTGACCGGTCCTAGGCCCCACCATGTCGGTGCAAGCTCAATTGGGCTCCGACACGGGTGGGCCCGGACATGGGTGGACCCGTACAAAGCCAAGTCCGGCTTAAGCCCGAACTTCCAACAACTATTTCGGTTGTAATGGCCCATATGTAATTATTCTCGCAAAGTGCCCTCTGGAGGGTTTCTTACAAATTCCTTTTCATTTTGAGCCCTTTGGAGTCCATAAATAGCCTTTCATTTTATCTCACAATTTCTCTAACACTTTCGATTTCCCTCTCTCAAACTTTCAACTCTCTCAAGTAGTTTAGACTTTCAATCTCTCAGCACTCTCCATTTGGTTATTCAGTTCCAGCTTTCATATCTAATTATCATATTTAGCTTGCAAGACTTGGGTACCAATATTATTTTATTTTTGGGTACCAATATTATTTTATTTTTCTTTGATAATTTAGTTTTCATAATTTTAATATTAAAATAGGTACATACTCATAATAATCCATTTTCATCAACTTTTAATGTTAATTTAACTCACAAAACGTTGGAATCTTTGTATTTACCTCTCATTGTGATGCCTAATACATCGTCCACAACAAGCAAATCAAATATGATGAATACGATTTATAAACAACTAATTTTATTAACAAACTACTTTTCTTTCAACTTTCAATAGAATAACAACTAGAGCTATAATATTTGATATTTGGACTTTTTTTTTCAAAATTTTGATGGTGTTAGGGTCCAGGTGCATGTTAGGTTGTAACAAAAAACAAAAAAAAAAAACAAAAACAAAAACAAAAAAATCTTTTCCTAATATTTGTGGAACTGGACATTGAAGTAGACATCTTGAAAATATAAGGTAATGGAAGGTTCCAAGTTTAAAAATGGGCTAAATCACTGGCCCAAGAAAATCTTTAAATTTGAAATAACCCTCAATATTCCATTTTTGCTTCTTCTTATTTATTCTTGAAAGCATAGAGAAAATATATTTAGATCTACTTTTTATAAAATAAAATACCACATTTCACTCCACCTACCAAAAATAAATACCTTCAAAATTTTTCAAACCTTTACACGAGAAACATTTTGACCAAGGTTAATTATAAGAAAACAAAATAATTTTTAGTGTACTTTCTGTTTCAATCCTAATTAATAATATAATAATATTTAAATTTAAAATGGGCTAAATCACTAGACCAAGAAAATCTTTAAATTTGAAATAACCCTCAATATTCCATTTTTGCTTCTTCTTATTTATTCTTGAAAGCATATAGAAAATATATTTAGATCTACTTTTTATAAAATAAAATACCACATTTCACTCCTCCTACCAAAAATAAATACCTTCAAAATTTTTCAAGCCTTTACACGAGAAACATTTTGACCAAGGTTAATTATAAGAAAACAAAATAATTTTTAGTGTACTTTCTGTTTCAATCCTAATTAATAATATAATAATATTTGAGATTTCTAGTAAGCCTCAAATTACTTGTTAATAGAAATGGAACAAAAGTATTAGTTTAAATAATTGACTAATAGTAATGTTGCGATATGATTGAGACATGATCATATTGTTGAGATATTTTGAGATACTTTCCTATTAAATGTTGAGATATTTTTCTAAATTAGGATAGTTGACAAATCTTTAATTAGATTATTTAATGATTTTACGTAATTAGTATCAATTACAGATTCTGTAATTATTCTTATCATTACCTCCTTCACTTATAAAAGGATGGCTTATTGTATAGTTCACAATAAGAAAATATACATAAATTTCTTCATTCCGTTTTCGCTTTATTTTCTTCAATATGGTATCAGAGCCACTGGAATTCTGGTGACTCTTCTAACTTCTTTTTGTGAGTGCATAAATCACCCAAAGTAAGTTTTTTCTTTATTCTCACACATCCCCAAGCTCTTTATGCATGTTTCGGTCATTTTGAAATCAGATCTCGACAATTTTCTAACTTCAGATTATTCGTCTCTTTTTGATCTCCTTCCGTCGAAATTTCAGCACTATCGGACTTGACACACTCTTCCACGCATTGTGTGAAGTCTCTGCAAGTGATTTTCACGCACCTCTCTTCCCAAACACGTGAGCCCCACTCGCCATAGTTAATTCTGTTCTACAATCAAGTTTAATTTTTTCATACATTGATTTTTTGGTTGATTTTTCGGAAGTTGATTTTAGCATATCTTTTCCAAAATGTCTTCCCAAAATGATATTATTCGTGATATTATTCATCCACTTGATATTATTTTGGATGGAACCAATTATAGTCTTTGGGTTTCCAATATGAAATATTTTCTCAAAGAAAATAAATTGTGGCGTTATGTTTCTGAGGAGTCTCCTAAGCATATTCGTGCTAAGAATGAGTCCGCTGCTAATTATGTTACTCGCTTGGATGACTGGAAGAGTATTCATAGTAAGATTTTGCAGTGGATTGTTAACACATCAATCCCATCTATTAGCAGTTTTCTACCCAGGCTCGAGAATGCTAAAGCTACATGGGATTTCTTGGCTGTTCGGTACGACTGCTGCAATGATACTTCTCTTTAGTTTTAGATTGAGACAAAATTTTACCAGATGCGTCAAGAATCCGGTCAATCTATCATTGAGTTTCACTCTCAAGTCACTCTTCTTTGGGATCAGTTAACTGCTGTCGAACCCCAAATTCATTGTGTTGCAGACATCGAGCTCTTTGCCAAGTATCAGGACCGTCGCAAGTTCATGCATTTTATGATGGCTCTTCGCGATGACTTTTTGAGTCCACTTGGGCAGTCCTTCTTCATCGTATGCCACTTTCTACTATGAATCTTGTTGTTGCTGAGTTAATTTCCGAAAAGCATCGTTGCCATACAATGAAGCTATAGTCTCCCAATCTAGTTTTGGCTGCTGTCTCTTCGCCTTCCTCCCAACGTTCTGCTCTACAGTCACAATCCTCTTTCCAGAAGTTATTTTGTCAGTATTGTAAGAAAAGCGACTACTTGATTACTGATTATTTCAAGTTGCAGCAAAAAAGACCCGAGACTCTTGTGGTTCCCTCCAACAAGTTGCTGCGGTTGTCTCCACTGATCCCTCTTGAGTCTTCTTCTCAGTCTACTTTGCTCACTGCTGCTGACATTGAGGCTTTGGTCATCAGGTTCTGTCTCGTTCATCTACTGCACTATCTGTCACTCCAGATACTTTTTCTTAGTTTATGAATTCTGCTTGTTGTAAGCATATAACTTCTGATCTCACCATTTTTTTTCACTAAATCTACTTTATATCATAACCATATTATTTATACTGCTGATGGTTCTGTGATGCCTATTAGCCATATTGGTTCTATTTCTATCTCCGACATCTCTATCGATAACACCTATTTAGTTCTAAAGTTATCATCGAATCTCCTCTCTGTTAGCCAATTTGTTGAGTTAGATTTTGAGCTTCACTTTTCTTTTCGTGGTATTGATGTGCAGGATTCTCAGATGGGTCAGGTCACTGGGACAGACTGTAAAGTTGGACATTTGTTTGAAATGGTGAACTTGCAGATTCCTTCCACTACACCTTCGGTTGTCTTTGTCATCACTTCTAACGTTTGGCATTTTCGTCTTGGTCATAGTTCTTTATTTCGTATTCAGCAATTAGTCTCTAGTGGTCTTTTTGACTCTGTCATTTTTGATAAGTTTGATCGTTTTTCTTGTCAACTTGAAAAACAAACTCATTTACTTTTTAATACTAGTGACTCTTTTTCTTCTGCTCCTTTTGATCTTGTTCATACTAATATTTGGGGCCCTTCTTCAATTTCTACCGGGGGGCTCCCACTACTTTGTCATATTTGTGGATGACTTTTCACGTTATACATGGATTTATCTTATGCATAAGCGTTCTGAATTGTTTGCAATTTTCAAACGCTTTCACCAAATGGTACTTATCCAATTTTCTCGCGTTATCAAGATTTTTCGTTCTGATAATACTCTGGAGTATAACAAAAAATCTTTCATTGAGTTTTTGCAACAAAATGACACTTTTCTATCGCTCTTGTCCCTATACATCACAACAAAATGGTCGAGTAGAGTGTAAACACCGTCACATTGTAGACACTGTCCAATCTCTCCTCATTTCTGCCTTACTTCCTGAGCGTTTTTGGGAAGAGCCTGCTCTTACTGCTATCTACACCATTAATCGTGTCCCCTCACCTATTCTTGACTACAAAACTCCTTTTGAATTGCTGTATGGTACCATTCCTAATTACAGCTCTCTTCGAGGTTTTGGTTGTGTCTGCTTCGTTCTTCTCCCCAGCATGAATGAACGAAGTTGGAAACCCGCTCTAAGTTGTGTTGCTTTCTTGGTTATGGCATTGAATAAAAAAGATATTGTTGTTATGATCCTATCACCAAACGCTTTCGTATCTCTCGTCATGTCGAGTTTTGAGAATATAAGTTTTTCACCACCCTTTCCTCCTTTCCCTCACTTCACTCGAGTCATTTTTCTATCTTCACTGATCCCTCAATTACTCTGTTTTTCGAGTCTACTAACTCTTTTATAGGTGATACTAGCTCCTCTGACGATCCATCATCAGCTTCTTCCAATGACCTTGCTCCCCTGCGAGTCCATCATCATCACCTGGTTCTCCTCAAGATGTGCCTATACCACCTTCTACTGCTAAGCCCTCCCAAATTATTGCACTTTGTCGTTCTGATAGGGTAAGAGCTCCTCCTACCCATTTTCATAATTATCATTGTTTCTCTGCTCTTACTACTCATCATGAGCCTCACTCTTATCGTGAGGCTAGTTCTAATTCTCTTTGACAGCAAACTATGTCTGATGAATTAGATGCTCTTACCAAGACACATACTTGGGACTTTGTGGATTTGTCTCCTAGAAAGTTTGCAGTGGGTTGTAAATGGATTTACAAAATTAAGACTCCGGCAGATGGCTCAGTTGAGCGATACAAAACTCGTCTTGCTACGTTGGGTTTTTCTCAAGAGTATTGTATTGATTATGAGGAGACTTTTGCACATGTTGCTCGACTTACCTCCGTTAGATCTTTGATTGTTGTTGCTATTATTCGACGTTGGTCATTGTTTCAGATGGATATCAAAAATGCTTTTCTTAATGGTGATCTTACTGAGGAAGCTTATATGAAGTCTCTTTTTCGTTATGAGCATCCTCCTCACAAGATTTGTCGCCTTCATCGTGCGATCTATGGTTTGAAGTAGGCTCCTCGTGTTTGGTTTGCCAAGTTTATCTCTGTCATCACACAGCAGGATTTTGTAGCCTGTGCTTATGATACTGTCTTATTCATCCGTAAGACTGCCTCTGGCACCACTCTTCTGCTTCTCTATGTTGATGATATAATCATCACTAGTGATGTTACTGCTGGTATTCATGCATTTCAGGCTTTTCTAGGTCATTATTTTGAAATGAAAGATCTTGGCACCCTCAGTTACTTCCTTAGTCTTGAGGTGACATCTTTTTTTAATGGTTATTCTCTTTCTCAGCCAAATATGCTTCAGATCTTATATCCAAGGCTAGTCTAACCGACAGTAAGACTGCCAGTACCCCTTTAGAATATAATGCTCGGCTCAACCTTAATGATGGTGTGCTTCTATCTGATCCTACTCTCTATCGATAATTAGTTGGTAGTCTTATATATTTTACAGTTACTCATTGTCGGCGAAAAATTCTGGAAAAGCAAAGTAGATCCACGAATTCAGAGACGGAAGCCCGCAACTTATCTGATCCGCGAGTCTAAGAAACTGAGGTCCGCGAATCTAAGAAACTGAGGTCCGCGATCCAGACAACAGAACAGGTCTGTGAATCTAAAACTGAGATTCGCGACACTACCTATCACTTTCGGGTGGGGGTTTAATACAAAGTTACCCAACCCGAACAGAAGAATTGCCACCTCGGATCGTGGGACTAACTGCCAAACGAATGCAGCGGCGTCACTTCGGTCATGGGAGCAACCGCCTAACGAATATGGCGGCACTTCTCGAGTAGTGGCAGCTAACAGACGAGCAAATATGGCGGGACGTTACTCCAAACCCCCTATAAAAGGCGGGGAGCGAAAGATATACCGATAGATACAAAGAAACAGAAACAAGGAGATACAGAGAGACAGAGACAGAGACGTCTTCTCCCAGAAATTACCCCTTGTGATCAAGAGCAAAGAGCCTTTCTTTTTTTCTTTTCCTTTAGCCAACTGAGAGAAATTGTACGGAGTGTCAACGGAGAGCAGGATCATCCTCCATAGCTACCAAGAAACCCAGCTTTAAACAAAGAGGAAGTCCATCTTCCTCATCTTCTGTAAACGGGAAACCATTAGATTGTAATCCTTTATTGAAAGATTATCAGTAAATAGAAATTCAATTTTCATGGCGAACAGAAGATTGGCGACTCCGCTGGGGACTACCATCACCTCCGGTGACTTGGTGGTGGCTCAATCCGACAACATTTCAGTTGGCAGTATGGTCGCTCACCATTTCCGTCGACCAGCAAAGGTATGAAGAATTTCTTTCTTCAGGCTCCAAGAGCTCTACTTCCCTAAAGGGATACCATAAAATCTCCAAGGGGTCAATTCCCAAGGAGAAGGCAATAACCCAGTTGAGGAAATCAACGGACCAAGATAGTCCGAAATCTCCTTCCCTAACAACGGGCTCCCTGCCAGTCCCATCAAAGACTCTTGATCTCTCAAGCAAAGTGGACCAAGGTCCCAGCTTCAACAAGGGGAAGCGACCACCACCCGCCCCGCATTGCTGTCACGCGGAGAAAGAGGTTCCTCTCACTCGTACAATGAGGAGAAACCTGAGGAGAAGCAAAGCTCATGCCCTTCACGGGAACGCGCAACAAAAGGAAACTGCCAACTCATCTCGGCAGAAACCTACGATCCAAATATGGAAGCCTAAGGGCGAGGTTGGTCGAGATGCAGAAAGATTCACTCATGTTTCCTACAGGAAGCGGAGTGAACCCGTCAAAGTGGTCTATGATCAACGCGGAGCATGCATTCGCGTCCCAAAGGGAAAGTCAGAAGAAGATCGCGAACCTCAAATTCGCAAGAGGCGCATGCCTATCCGCAAGGCTGAAACTCCGTTGTCCCTGAAGTTATCTCTCACAAATGAGCCCATTACAAGGGACTCCAGTGCAAGAGATCTTAGGGAACTTCTAAAAAGAAAAAGAGAAGAATCCCATGTATCTCAATGTCGCTGTGAACGACTGATCAATGCAGTACTGTCTCACAGTCATTGTTCAACTCATGCCCGATCCTCGGTGTTTTGTCGATTGTCGCCTCTGTCAACATCGTCAAAAAGGAGACGACGCGGACTCGAGTTTTCTGAGCCGGAATATCCTGCGATGACCTCCAACATGATAAGCGTTGGAGAAAAGAAGAAGAAAAGAAGGCGAAGAAAATCTCCGAAGAAGAACCTTCTGACCCAGAGCTCTCTTCGAGTTCGAAAGATCCATCCAACGAAGAGCGAGGAGTTTTTCGGCACACTCGACTCAAAAGAGGGGTGGCGATCCCTATGAATTATAGACAGATGGCAGGGATCTCATCTGATGAAGAAGATGTAGCCAAGTCTGTTATGGTTGAATCACAGACGTCTGATTCATTCTTAGAAGACTCCGCCTCTGCATATATGACGCAGAACAATATCCCAGAAGAATTCATGCGGAGAATGGAGGAGCAAGATAGGCATATCCAGCAACAGCAGAACGCCATCAGCGAGCTTAAAGATATACTACACGTTCTGATGGAGTTAGAAAGAGCTAAATTGAAGAATACCGGAAAGAAGACCGAAGAAAAAGGTCACGGTCCTCATAACAACCGAGAAGAGGAGGAACATCATAAAAAGGATGACAATCGCTCCATGCATCAGGAGGGAAATGCAAATGCTGTCTGGATGGAGAACTTCCAGAACCAACTGAACGCCCTCATGCATAAAGGCGACCTACAAGAACTAGGTGTGGTAAGGCCATATCCCATGGAGTGGGAAACGGTGCCGTTCCCAGAAAGGTACAAACCATTGAAACTCAAATCTTTTGATGGTAGGGGATCGCCAAACCAACACCTCTACTATTTTAAGTCGCAAATAGGGCATTTATCCGGAAACGACCCTATTATTACAAGAGTATTTGTTAGTACCTTAACCGGGCTAACTTTTGAATGGTTCCGGAGATTAGAACCGGGAACCATCAATTCCTGGAGCGACATGGAGAAAGTCTTTCTCACTCGATTCTATGAAGACGATATGGAGGTATCAATGTCGGCGCTCCTAGCCGCTAAACAAAAGAAAGGAGAGTCAGCCCGGGACTTCATCAAAAGGTTCTGAAACGATTCTCTCAGATGTCCGCATGGGATGCCAGAAAAGACTCTGGTAGAAACCTGTCGACATAATTTATCGACCAAGGTTCTAGCCAGAATGGGGACGGTAAAGTCCTCAACTTTGAATGATCTCGCCCTACAAGCTGAAGAAGCTGGGGAAATCGCGCAAAGGCTTGAAGAAGAAGGAGGTGAGGAGAAACCGAAGCGAGGTGGTGACAACAGCTATAAGCCCCGACCCCGAGGGTATAAGGGAAAGGAAACAATGGTCACTGATGCGCCACAACCCACAAAAACTCCCTCGAAACTTCATCCTCAGGTGCGAGTGCTACAAAAGCAATATTCCTTTAAGGATGAGCACACGAAGACTATTTTCAATCTCCTCATGAGTAAGAAGATGCTGAAGTTTCCAGAGTCTAAATGTCCAGAGGAAGCTGGGAAAGTTAATGATCCTAACTACTGTGTCTACCATAGGATCATTAACCACCCCACCCAAAACTGCTACATCCTTAAAGACAAAATTCAAGCCTTAGTGGACGCTAATGTCATCAAGCTTCAAGAGCACAAGAAGAAGGTAACTGCGAAAATGGTGACTGTCAAGTTCGGCAAAGCGCCCGACTGGATAGAGTCAACAGTTTAAGACGGGGTGCAGCCCATCCATAAAGGCACGATGCAAGTCGTAAATTTTGATCCACATCAACAGCAAAAGAAAGAACTATTTTCCTTTGAAACTGATAGGGGGGTACTATGGGTACATCCTAATCTCCTAAATGATGAACAATGGAGTTCCAGTTCATTTGGGAAGAAGTGAAGAGAGAGGGTCTTCACCTCTAATGTCATTTCCGTAATTCCCGAAGACGATGAGATCACTCCTGCTCTGACCGATTCGGAAAAGAAATCGGAAATTCCTTGGTCGCCGATGCGGACCCTCCCTCCGCGGGGACCCGTTCAGGAAAAATTACTTAAAGAATTACGGCCAAACAACAGGTGCTCAACCATCTCCAGAGAAAGTCGAGTAAAAAGAGCTGAAGTTTGACAAAGCTCTAAGGAAGAAGGGAAAAGAACTTGCGGAATACTCGTGAAAGTCATTCCAGTTCGACATCCTAACACAGTTAGCCAATATCCTTGCAAGGATAACCTTGTACGAGGTCCTGAAACTCTCCAAATCTACTAGGGAAGCTTTAAGAGAGGCTATGCAAGATTCAGAAGTGTTCTTGGCGCAAATACCAGAGACGATCGAAGAAGGAGAGGCTCTTTGCGCGACATGTCACCAAATCTCTGGTAAAAACATCCCTTGCGTCACCTTCTCTCTAGAAGATATGCAAGTTAGAAGTAATAAGCATCATCGCCCTCTGTATTACAAAGAATACATAGGGTCTACGGAGGTTGATCGTATTCAAGTTGATCCAGGCTCGGCTTTGAGTATCATGCTGCGAAGGATGCTACGATATCTTGGAGTGCCGATGAACAGGTTGACCGCAACCAACACTACCATCTTCGGGTTCAATGCTAACGGTAGTAGACCCCTGGGTAAAAAAAAGCTCAAGTGTCAAATCGGCGACCTGAAAACGGAAGTCATGTGTTACATGATAGATGCGGACACATCATACAATCTGTTATAGGGGAGACCCTGGATCCATAACAATCTGATCGTGCCCTCCACGTTACACCAATGCATGAAGTACGTCGACGAAGACGTGAACGTGAAGACACTCATTGTGGAGAAACAACGCTTCAAAGGAGTTGAAAACTACTCTACTGACGCGTTGCTGTATCAAGATGTGTTTGGCGTCGCAGATCAGCCCGTTTAAGATGACTCTGATAGTGGCAAAGAGGCTGATACAGAATTAGGATCCGAAGATTCGGAATCCGAGGATGTAATCTGGGATGGTGAGCCCATTGTGATAAGCCTCGAAGACCTTGATGTAAATAACGCCGTGAATGGGTGATAAATGAAAATTTGGAATTTGCTTATTCTTCTGGTGTTGATTCCGAGCCCTCAAGCACTAGCACAGATGCATTTAGCGACTGTGTAAATGAGATATATTCTCTGACTTCCTTCCAAGCACCTATCCGATCATCCTTACATGAATTAAGTGATGACGTTGAAAGGGCTGACCAAGCTATTTTTGAGGTCCCTCCCAAAAGCGGAACCCAAAAGGCCATACTATTTGAGTTCTTCCATTACGATGAAAATTCCCGTAAAATAATGAAGAAAATGGGATACAATCTGGCCGAAGGCAAGGGGTTGGATTTCGAAAAATGAAGGAAGACAATCTTTCAACCTTTTGTCCCCGAAGGGAAGACGCCAGACTATTACCAGAAAACCGGCAGGGGGTTAGGATATGTCACCACTTCCGAGGCCTCCTCAAGCGACAAAGCTGAGGAAAGATAGTACGATCATTCGTCAGAATCATCATGCTGGGATTCAGATGTCAGCACAGGTATGATTTTCCACGAGGTCTCCGCAAACATGGCTTCCGCGACCCAAGAAGACGAAGATTTGGAAGAAACCTCGCCAGCAAAAGACGACCCTTGGAACAAGCATCTTAATAGGGAGTGGGAGATTCAGTTTGAACAACGGGAGCCCCCAACTGAAGATAAAGTGATCCAAATCAATATGGGAGATGAAAAGAATCCTAAACCCATATTTATAAGTGAAAACCTATCCTCGGAAGAAAGGAAGGAATTGATATCCCTCGTCCGCGAATACATCAATATTTTCGCCTGGAGTTATGAGGAAATGCCAAGGTTGGATCCAAGTGTGGCGGTTCACAAATTGAAGATCCGACCAGAAGCAAGCCAGTAAAGCAGCAACAACGAAGATTCCGCCCAGAAATCATGGAAGCTATAGAAGCCGAAATCAAGAAGTTGATAGCGTTAGGCTTTATTCGCGAGGAACAACACCCTGATTGGGTCGCAAATATAGTTCCCGTGACTGAGAAAAATGGAAAAATCCGAGTCTGTATAGACTATAGGGATTTGAATGAGGCTTGCCCCAAAAACGAATTCCCATTACCCATCACTGATATCATGATAGATAATACTTGTGGGGATGAACGCAAGACATTCATGGATGGATTCTCGGGATATAATCAAATAAAGATGTATCCCGAGGATGAGAAGCATACGTCCTTCAGGACACCACTCGGAGTATACTGCTATATAGTCATGCCCTTTGGTCTTAAGAACGCAGGTGCTACGTATCAACGTGCCATGCATGCAATTTTCCAAGAGCACCTCCGGAAAACAGTGGAGTGCTACGTAGATGACCTAGCAATTAAAAGCAGAAATAAAGAAGATCATTTAAAATATTTGAAGACGGTGTTCGACCTCATGAGGAAGCACCAGCTCAAGATGAATCCAGCTAAGTCTTTCCTGGGGATCTCTAGTGGCAAATTCCTCGGCTTTGTCGTAACTTCGAAGGGAATATATCTTGATCCAGACAAAGTCAAAGCTATCCAAGACATGCCACCTCCCCGTAACCTCAAAGAGTTGAGAGGGTTACAAGGCAGGTTGGCGTACATTCGCAGATTTATATCAAATTTATCTGGTAAATGTCAACCTTTCACCAGACTGATGAGGAAAGGAGTGTCGTTCATCTGGGATGACGCATGCCAGAAGGCTTTTGAAGAGATCAAACAATATCTCACGAAACCACTAGTGCTCGTGTCCCCAATTTCGGGAAGGCCCTTCCAGTTATATGTAAGGGCTATGGACTATTCACGAGGCCCTTTGCTAGAACAGAAGAATGAGTCAGGCCACGAGCAAGTCATTTACTACCTCAGTAGAATGATGATTGGGGCGGAACACCGGTACAATTCCGTAGAAAAAGAATGTCTAGCGTTGGTGTTGGCAATACAAAAAATGCGACACTACTTAGTTGGACAAACTATCCATGTTGTATCAAGAGTTAACTCTCTAAGAATATTAATGACTAAACCCGGGTCATTAAACTCAAGACTATCCAATTGGGCTATTTTGCTATCACAATATGATATGCACTTCGTCCCACAGAAGTCTATCAAAGGACAGGCCGTGGCCGACTTCTTGGCCGAACATCCAGTCCCGGCATCCTCAAGGTTATATGAATAAATCCTAGGAGAGTTGGAGGAACGAGATTTAATTCCAGAAAAGGATGGTTCGAGAAGGTCTTCCGAATCGAATACAGTTTCGAAAGGTGTATGGCAATTTTTCTTTGATGGTGCCTCCCGAACGGGGTCCAAAGGAAAGACGACAGCGGGGGTGGGAGTTGTCCTCGTCCCTCCACGCAACCACATCATTCCTCAAGCTTACTCATTGATAAGCTCGTGCTCCAACAACGTCGCGGAATACAACGCCCTCCTAATCGGCTTAAGGATAGCCAAACAGCTGGGGGTCGAATATTTGGAGGCATATGGGGACTCTCAACTCGTTGTAAATCAAATAAAAGGAGAGTACGGAGTCAAACATGAAGACCTTCTGCCGTATTATCATGCGGTGATCAAGATCGCTAACGGTTTTGCGGGTTTCTATATCAACCACATAAAGCGCCACCTCAATAGTTATGCAGACTCGCTAGCTTCCTTGGCTGCTACATTAGCCTTGCCCAAGCATGCTAAAAGGCAAATTATGGTAAGCAGCAAGGAGTTATTCTGCTCAAAGGGTGAGCTCAAAGAGGAAGCGAAGAAGCCACAAGAAAACGAAGCTGACACCTGTGCATCTAGCCTGGAGCCAAGAGATTGGCGTTTTCCTTATATAGACTATGTCCTTTACGGGATATTACCCGAAAGTTCGAAAGAAGCCAAAGCCATTCAGAGAAGGGCCATCCGGTTTTACTACAATGCGGAACTCCAGACGTTATACAGAAAATCCTACGACAGAGTTTTACTTCGCTGCCTTTCCAACCGCGAAGCTCAAAAGGTACTCGAAGAAGCTCACGCTGGCATCTGCGGGGCACATCAGCCAGAACCGAAACTTTGGAATAGAATCCGAAAGATGGATTATTATTAGCCTAAGATGATGATAGAAGTAGTCAACTACACCAAGAAGTGTAGAGCCTGTCAAATACATGCAGACTTTATACATCAAGCTACGGAATATCTCTACCCAACGGCTACATCATGGCCTTTTGAGCAATGGGGTATGGATATCATAGGGCCAATTTCTCCGCCATCAACGAGAGGACATCGGTTCATTTTGGCTATAACTGATTACTTTTCAAAGTGGACTGAGGCCATCTCCCTGACCGAAGTAAAATCTTCAGATGTTATCAAGTTCATCAAGCACCATGTGCTTTATCGATTCGGGGTGCCTAGAAGAATAATTCACGACAACAGACCTCAGTTCGTAAGCCAAGTGTATTCCAGATTCTGCAACAAATACAGGATCGAAGATGTGGCTTCATCGCCATACTACCCTGCAGCCAATGGTCTAGCAGAACCTTTCAATAAGACCATCATAAAACTTCTTAAGAAGTTTATGTCATCCAATCAACGGGATTGGGACGAAAAGCTCGGAGAGTGTCTGTGGGCATACCGAACCACAGTCCGAACTCCCACCAATACCACTCCGTTCTCCTTGGTATATGGATCAGAAGCGGTCTTGCCTTTGGAGATCCAAATCCCTTCATTACGAGTCGCGTTAACAACAAGGATGACAGAAGAAGAAAAGCATCAACAAAAACTCCAAGAGTTAGAAGCCTTGGATGATAAATGCTTAGAAGCTCAACAAAGTATCGAGCTATATCAGGCGCGGATCTCCAGAACCTTTAACAAAAAGGCTAAACGAAAGGCTTTTAAGAAAGGTGATCTGGTCCTGTCAGTTAGAAAACCTATCATAACAAGCCAGAAGCCTAGAGGAAAATTCCAGCCAAAGTGGGAGGGACCCTTCGTCATTGATACGGTCTACTCCAACGGCGCGTATCGGTTAACAAAGCCGAACAGTGACATGATCCTAATGCCAATCAACGGCAAGTTCTTGAAGAAATATTATCCTTAACGAAATTGTAGAACACCAGTTACAATATGGCCTGGGCAGTTCTATGCTAGTCACGAACGAATAGTTTCTCTGTAATCAGAACTTCGTCAATGAAAGTTCTCGGTTCCGGACTAAAAAGCCTTTAGTTCGCGAACCAGATTTTCCTTTTTCCAAAATTTGCCAAGTTAAAGATTACATCTGGCAAACCAGATATTTTTCTTCTATCAAATTTACCAAGTTAAAAATTACCTCTGGCGAACCAGATTTTTCTTCTATCAAATTTGCCAAATTAAAAATTACCTCTGGCGAACCAGATATTTTTCTTCTATCAAATTTGCCAAGTAAAAAATTACCTCTGGCGAACCAGATATTTTTCTTCTATCCAATTTGCCAAGTTAAAAATTACCTCTGGCGAACTAGATATTTTTCTTCTATCCAATTTGTCAAGTTAAAAATTATCTCTGGCGAACCAGATATTTTTCTTCTATCAAATTTGCCAAATTAAAAATTACCTCTGGCGAACCAGATATTTTTCTTCTATCAAATTTGCCAAGTAAAAAATTACCTCTGGCGAACCAGATATTTTTCTTCTATCAAATTTGCCAAGTTAAAAATTACCTCTGGCGAACCAGATATTTTTCTTCTATCCAATTTGCCAAGTTAAAGATTACCTCTGGCAAACCAGATATTTTTCTTCTATCAAATTTACCAAGTTAAAAATTACCTCTGGCGAACCAGATTTTTCTTCTATCAAATTTCCCAAATTAAAAATTACCTCTGGCGAACCGATATTTTTCTTCTATCAAATTTGCCAAGTAAAAAATTACCTCTGGCGAACCAGATATCTTTCTTCTATCAAATTTGCCAAGTTAAAAATTATCTCTGGCGAACCGGATATTTTTCTTCTATCAAATTTGCCAAGTTAAAAATTATCTCTGGCGAACTAGATATTTTTCTTCTATCAAATTTGCCAAGTTAAAAATTATCTCTGGCGAACCAGATATTTTTCTTCTATCAAATTTGCCAAGTTAAAAAATTACCTCTGGCGAACCAGATATTTTTCTTCTATCAAATTTGCCAAGTTAAATGTTACCTCTGGCGAACCAGATTTTTCTTTTTCAAAAAAAAATTGCCAAGTTAAAAATTACCTCTGGCGAATCAGATTTCCCTATCCACCAAGATTTGCCAAGTCAATAACACATTTGGCGAATCAAGTTTATCAACAAAGAAGTTCATTCATTCATAGTAGTTTTGGGTATTTAGAAAATTCTGATCCGTTTCGAAATTATCAAGTTAACAGTTACCTCTGGTAATCAACATCAGAATCATCTTTCATATACTCTCAATTACGTAGAAAGAAAAGAACTTCTTTATTCATCATCAGAACAAAATTACAGAGAATTATCTAAGTGCTATACAGCCAATATGAGTAAATACAAATCACTAAAAAAAATGTGGAAACTTGCTTCTGTAACCGTCTCTTTCGGCATGGTTCAGATCAAAAGTTTGCTTTTGCAGGCCCCTTCTTCTGGAATGACAGACTTGCTTCTGTAAGCGGGTCTTTCGGCATGGTTCAGATCGAAAAGTTTGCTCCCTGGCCTCCACTTCCAATTTGCTCTTGTAGCCTCCTTTTCTTTAGATGGCTTAAAAAGCATAATCTTGTTTCTTCTTTCTGACCACAATCAGGGACCTTTTGGTTGGCTCTCCCAGAGATGATGCCAGTAAATTGATTAGTTCAAAACTGGGCATACCGAATGCGAACCCAGCTATATAGCTGACGGGTTGCGCAAATTCAAGGTCCTAGTCATTAGTACCCCAACCTTGTGGGATACTAAGAAAGAAGAAAAACAATGCCCCAGACCCGAAATCTTTTCTCTCATGAAAGATACATGAGACCTTCCAAGCCCCTTGAGGCATTGGAAGCAATTACGAGCCCATCGGGTCTGGGCCATTGTTAAGGAGAATGACTACGGTTATCTCTTGCAGCCGAAACAAATCCTTGTTAAAAGGAAAGAAAAAGAAGGAAGAGAAAGGTATAAATCAGAAGAAGAGGCATACCTTAATTAAGGAAAATGACTACGGTTAGAAGAATCTTGTCGGTGAGACACCCCGCTGGATCGATGCAGTCTGGAGGCCTTGTGACATGCCAACTCTTATCCATCATTTCGGTTGAAGAATAAGAAGACATAGCTGCGCCGGTGGATCGACTACAAAAGAGAGAAAGAGAAGAGTCAAGAAGAAATTTTCTCATGGCTGAATGATCCTTTATTGAAGAAAGCATGTGCCTTATATAGGCAAGCTGCTAACTGTGACCTCCAGTTTAGAAGAGATAAGACCGAGATCTTCGGTCAAGATCTTCAGTTCAGATCTCAACAGAATTTATTGCTGTTGCATGGGACATTTAGATATTGCAACCCGGAGATCTCGTCATTAATAGAGGCATGCAACACTTGGAATTCCACGACCAAACGGCTGTATCCCACTGCTCACAGAAGTCTCTACAAATTCTAAAGAAAAAAAAAATCTACGGTCCATTCCGCAAGTGTCTAGACGAAGCATCGCGGACCAGAATTTCAGAATCCGGGTCGCAGGTCAGATATGCATAAGTGTAAATCCGCGAACCCCTAAAATTTACGTGACTTAAGAAAGTCGCGTAACAGATATACAGATATCAGAGTCTTACGATGGTTCGCAAACTTCAGATAAAAGATGGCAAGTTCGTTACAAATCTTTGAAGAACAATTGCAAAATCACGCCTCGGAAGACCAAAATGAAGTTCTCCATAAACGACAAAGGAACTATTGCAACAACAAAAAAAAGAGAAAGAGGAAACTAAAGCAGTGTACACAAAAGTTTTACAACTCAATGGTTCAAGAGAACTTTTATTTTCTCCTCTGTGTCATCAATGTCTTGCTGAAGGACCTCATATGCTTGAACAATAGTTTGGCGACGCAGTTCTTCGTCACTAGCAATTACATTCTGCACTGCAGCAGCCTCCAGCGAATCCAATTCAGATTGCACCGCCTGGAGATCCTTGGATATATTGTCCCTCCGACGCGACAAATCGGCCAGATTCCTCACTGACTCCTCACGCTCCTTAGTGATCTTGGCTAGGAAAGCTTGGGCTTTGGCAATGGCTTGATCATGGCCCTTGACAACTGAAGCAGCGGCTTCCACTTGAAGAACCAGAGACTCGCGGTCTGATTGACCCTTTTCTAAAGAGGCCTTGCAAACATCTACCCTCTCTCGAGTCTCCTTCTGGAACTTAAGCTGTTCCTCCCTCAGGTTCTGGAAGATGATTTCCACTATCTCAGACTTATCAGCACTTCTCGCTTTCGACAGAGATTCAGCGTGCCTTCGAAGCTGAGTTATCATAAGCCTAAAAGGAGCAGCTCTATCCTCTCCACCAATGCTAACAATACCAGTTAGATAAATGTTGAGAACATTAGCGATCGAAGCAAAAGGAACCCCCTTTAGCACTTTATCGATACAGCGGTCCAGAAACTGAAGAAAAGTCTCCACCGTGTCCTTCAGCAAATCACTCTCAAGCATGTTAACCTCTACATGAGAAGGAATAATACTGGATGAGGCAGAAGCGGGTTGATCCGCAGCAGGAGGAATGACACCTCTGTTTATTTCCACGGAACTACCAATCATAGTCTCCTGAACTACAGCCTCAGTTGGAGCAGTTGTAGCCGAAACCGTAGACATGGCAGCCGAGGGAATCACTGTTTCTGAAGAGTCAACCGCGACAGTAGTAACTTCGGTCGCTCTACCAGTGTCAGTTCCCGCGATGGTATTGACTGGTGAAGCCACCTTCGCGCCCTTCAGGTCCGGAGTCAAAACTGGAGCTAGCAAAAAAAAAAAAGAGAAGAAAAGAAAAAATTGACAGTTAAGTATTACAGTATCATTTGATAAGATAGCATAATTGCTGAAGAAAGAAGATGAAGACCTGAAGCTTGGACGCTGGATTCTCCAAGTCCATACACTTCAGGACCAAATACTCCGGGCCCATATACTTCGGCTCGAATCTCCTCGCTCAAAAAGACATATTTACCATGATCTGAAGGAGGAGTAGAAGAGCGGAAACTGTCACTACTGGCGTCATCATCGTCGCCCCATTCATCTTTATCTTCCGAAGGGGGTGTTGCCTTTGGAGAGTCTGGTGCGCGGGTCTCCCCTATGATTTGCACTTCATCAGCAGTGTCCTGAGCAACATGAATCACAGAGTCCTCTTGTAAAGCCGAAAAAGCACCAACTTCAACGTCAGCCTGGACAACAGGAGGAATGGAACCCTCTCGAGTAACAGGAGTAGGATCACTATGGAGAACAGGTCCTTGACTCCGACGCCTCTTAAGGGAACGGAGAATTAAAGATGAGTCATCTTCCTCCTCCTCGGATTCCTCAACGAGGGACTCAGAAAGCAGAGTGAGTGTTGCAATTCCTGTCCCAGACAAGGTGCTCTGCGAATCAGTTCTCCGCGGAATGGTAGGCAAGTCGCTAAGACGCCTTAATCTCTTCCGCTTATGCGAAGATTTCTTGGGAGAAGACGGCAACGGAGGAGAAGTCTTCCTCGACGTCGGATTAGGAGAAGTATCAAGAACAGCAGCCTGAACCGGTGCACCAGTGTCCTCTTCCTTTCGTTCTGATTTATCAGACGCACTGTCCCCCTTGAAGTCCTCCATCCCAGCCACTTTTGTGCTGCCAGCCTTCTTTTTCTGGGTATACCAGGATTTGATCTCCCGCATACTGATATGGTGTACGTTGAATTTCTGAGGAGCGGAATTAGCATCCGCAAACCATTTACAAAAGCAGAAGCTCGTACTCGAATTCAGAGTTTTGAGCGGAAGATCAAATTTGGTTTGAGTTCCACCTGCGACAAAGTGAAACCAAGCTCGAGCCCCCTCAAGAACATTCCCAACAAAGCTTAATTCTCTATTGGGATTGCCAACGTAAAGCTGATCATACCCAAACTGTCGAGCAAAGCGACTTGGGTAGTAAGATTCTATATAGCAAAGGTTCCCCAAACGAAGAACCAAATGTTCTGGGTGGATGTTTATTAACCACCAGAAACATCCCGAGGATAGGGTGGTAAATCTATCAACGCCAGCGGCGTCCGCAAATTCTTTCCCGTATCCAGCATTCGGGAAGAATGGAAAACATCTGAACAACTCAAAAGTTGAGAAATAACGAAGGGTTTTGCGGATCGCGGCCATGTAGCCTCCCTTCCACTGCGACCTCTCATAGTGCTGCACTTTGGGAGCACTTAAATCAATCTGCGAATCTGTAGGACTCATCAAAGAAGGGCAATGTAGAACCAACCAAGCCATTAAATAAGTATAAGGGAGTTCTACACATGGATTGGGAGTCTTAATGACCGGATCTCCTTTCTTCCTTTGCTCCTTTTTCACCTAACATAATTTGTCAGATAATCTTCTCAGTCCACTCTGGATGCTGCAAACCATCGCAGGCAACAAACTGAGCCGCCTACCAAATGCTAGTAGGACGGCTGGGTATACGGCTCTAATGGGTATGTTTTCGTGCGAAGGAATAACACACTTCTTCAGCCATACCATTAAAAAGCCCGCCAAGAAGGCAGGATCAGACAAAGTCTGGGGAGCCTGATAATGAAAACTTTCAAAGGACGTTCCAGCCTTGAAGACGTCCTCGTCAGATTCAGCGATATAAGCATCTGTCCCGAAACTGGCGATTCTTCTCTCAATTTCCTTTTCAGAAACTGGAGGAAGGCGAGTAAAGTTGAGACTACCCTTAGAAAAATTGGGCAGAAGATACTGTAGCCACTTCTTGGGCTTCAAATTACAAGTGCCAGAGGTGTGAGTGCATATATGATAATGGTAGAGCAATTCCCAATAAGTATCATAAATCAAAGGGTCTTCAACAGATGGAGTTCTTCCCCGGTAGGGACATACTCTTCGTACGGGATGTCGCCCATGGGTAAGCCCAAAATTTCATACATTTCATGAAGGGCAAAACCCAACTCGCCACGAGGGCTAAAAATTGTACAAGTATCAGGATTGTACAATTCCAGTAAAGCAAAAAAATAAAATCTACTAGCAGGAATACCGTGCTGAACAGCCCTGATAGCACGATATAGCCCTCATAATGAAGCTGATATCTGAAGGTTTTCAAGAAGAAGTCAGTCAAGACTGCCCACTCTCCTTTTGAAGAGCAGTGAACCCATCCAGGGGGACGAAAATCCTGAACAGGGTAAATCGGTGTAGGAAAGTCTGCGCAATTATAGGAACCTCGCATCTGGGGAGATCGTGTTTAAGCAATCCTGGAAGCAATCCGCGAAAGCTCTTCCCACTACCACGAGGAAAAGCACCTTGAGCATTGAAGCCCCCAATAGGATACCGTCTTGTGGCCTGTTTATGTGACAGTCCATTCGCCTGGGCACAGAAAGGGACTGAAAGAATAAGAATGGATAAGATCTCTCCATATTGGGGAGAAACAAATGGCGACCTTCAACTTGGCGAAGCCACTTGTAATCGCCATCTTCCAAACCACTGTCGGGCATTGAAATATGGTCCCCAAACAAAAAGACAGGTTTGGGCAACGGAGACCGATTATCTCCTTCAAAAGATACATTGGCCATCAACTCTCGCAATGTTGAGCGAGAATGGCGGAGAATCTTATCTTCTCTCTCTTGGCTGTTTGATGTTGTACAAGGTGGGAAGATACGACTGAATCTGAACTCTTTCTCCCCGTCATAGCCATCAGAGTATCCGAAATAATGGTCTTTAGGCCAAGGATTCAAGGCATAGTTGACTGCAAAAGACATTCAGATTCAAAATAAAAAAAATGATAAGAAAGGAACTGCCTTTCGAAAGTTTTCTCTATTACCTCCAATCAAGGGTTCCTGCCGAACCATTATTGAACTGGAAGTTGCTCGAGGATCTTGACGACCACCGGTGGCAACATCAGAGGAAGAAGATTTCTTTGGCATCTTTTGCAGATCGAGAAAACCCTTCGAATCAAAAGCTATGGGAGATTGAAGACGAGAAGTCTCAGGAGCTCTAACGAAAAACTCAGATTTCAAATTTCTTGAGATAAGGGCAACCTCTCTCGTAAAGTGGAGGTTATATAGCCAGTGATTTGACGGCCAGGATCTCTGAACAGATGTGATATCCGGCTCGAATCGTGTGGATACCTTTTCATTTAATGCGGCTCAGAAAAACGTCTCGAATCTGACGCTGTAGAAAAGCAACTGCCTGCCAGCCTTCCCGCAAAAAGCTCGCGACCCTAATACAGAGTCGGTTTCTCCTCAAAAAGTGAAGTTTACGACCCTAATACAGAGCCGCTTTCTTCTCAAAAAGTGAAGTTCACGACCCTAATACAGAGTCGTTTTCTATTCAATAATTAAGGTTCGCGCCCCTAATACAGAGACGTGTTCCTTCCAAAGACAGTTCGCGACCCTAATACAGAGTCGTTTTCTATTCAAAGATGGAAAGTCACGCCCCTAATACAGAGACGTGTTCCTTCCGAAGACAGTTTGCGACCCTAATACAGAGTCATTTTCTATTCAAAGATAGAGGGTCGCGCTCCTAATACAGAGACGCGTTCCTTCCAAAATAAAAGTTTGCGACCCTAACACAGAGTCGTCTTCTTCGCAATACAAATCAACGATCCTAACACGGAGTCGTATGATCCAGAAATTGTCAATAAATGAGGCCCTAACACAGAGTCACATTTCCCTTCAAAAGCAAGAAGCAGTAGTGACGCTAATACAGAGTCACAGACTTCTGTAAATGCAATGGAGATTCTAATACAGAATATTATATCCAAAGTATTCCAAAACTCCTTAAAAGTCATGAGAGTTGTTGGAAACTTTGGAGGGGGTTTTGTCGGTGAAAAATTCTGGAAAAGCAAAGCAGATCCACGAATTTAGAGACGGAAGCCCGCAACTTATCTGATCTACGAGTCTAAGAAACTGAGGTCCGCGAATCTAAGAAACTGAGGTCCGCGATCCAGACAACAGAACAGGTCCGCGAATCTAAACCTAAGATTCGCGACACTACCTATAACTTTCGGGTGGGGGTTTAATACAAAGTCACCCGACCCGAACAGAAGAATTGCCACCTCGGATCGTGGGACTAACTACCAAACGAATGCAGTGGCGTCACTTCGGTCGTGGGAGCAACCGCCAAACGAATATGGCGGCACTTCTCGAGTAGTGGGAGCTAACAGACGAGCAAATATGGCAGGACGTTACTCCAAACCCCCTATAAAAGGCGGGGAGCGAAAGATATACGGATAGATACAAAGAAAGAGAAACAAGGAGATACAGAGAGGTATACAGAGAGACAGAGACAGAGACGTCTTCTCCCAGAAATTACCCCTTCTGATCAAGAGCAAAGAGCCTTTCTTTTTTTCATTTCCTTTAGCCAACTGAGAGAAATTGTACGGAGTGTCAACGGAGAGCAGGATCGTCCTCCATAGCTACCTAGAAACCCAATTTTAAACAAAGAGGAAGTCCATCTTCTTCATCTTCTATAAACGGGAAACCGTTAGATTGTAATCCTTTATTGAAAGATTGTCAGTAAAGAGAAATTCAATTTTCATGGCGAACACTCATATTCGCCATAAAATTGAATTTGATTCTTTATTGAATTTTTTCACTAAAAGATTACAATTTTAACGGTTTTACGTTTACAGAAAATGAGAAAAATCTAATTCCCTCTTCGTTTAAAATTGGGTTCTAGAATAGCTATGGAGGATGATCTTACTCTCCGTTGACACTCTGTATAAAATTTTAGTTGGCAAGAGTTTCGAGATTTTGATAGTACCAGCACTTGGATGGAAAATGACTCTCTCTGTAATATTGATCTTCAGATGTCTTTTTCCGCCTAAGTTTCTGCTATTTATAGAGTTTTTGAGACTCTTGAGTTGATGTAACTGTCCAACTGTTGGCATTCACAATTTGAGTATTAATTTTTTTGCCTTTTAATCTAGTGAATTTGTATTAAATTTTCATAATTTGTAACCGATGTCTTTAATTCTCTGGATCGTAACTGAAATGTGGATCTCAAGTTTTAGATTCACGTTTCTTCTGAATGACAATTGGAATGCGAATCTCAAACTTTAGATTCGCGTTTCAATCTGATTGATAATCAGAATGCGAGTCTCAGACTTTAGATTCGCGTTTCAATCTAAATGACAATCAGAATGCGAATCTCAGAATTTAGATTTGCATTTGCTTTAAATTATAATCGGAATGCGAATCTCAGACTTTAGATTCATGTTTCAGTATGATGACATATTCGCTGCTTACATGATATGTTTAGACACGATGATGAGACCCTGTGGGGCTTATTCTCATTATTAAGTCTGCGAATTTAGAGAAAGAGATTCGCATTTTAGCTTCATTCGCGAATCAAAAATCGCATCTCAGCTTCTATGAAAAATAAAGTACAACTCTGTGAAGACCATGCCTTATTTCCTTTTTAGTTTATATTCGCGGATCTCTCTTTATGAAAAATAATCTCAATAAAAGAAAATTCCACCAACAAAACTCCCTCTAAAATTTTCAAAACTCTATAGTTTTGGAGATGTTTTGAAATACTTTGGATAATTTGGCAGGAATGCAATCTTCGCAGATTTCGCACTTTGAGAGGAAACATGACTTTGTATTAGAATTGCGAATTCCACGTTTTTCAAAACAAAAGCATGACTCTGTATTAGAGCCGTGGATCTCGCACTTTATGCGGTATATCCGAAATGTTATTACTTTTTCTGGCATAGAGATTGAGACATTCTATGAGCATCATTAATGAGGAGATTCTTACGAGATTTGGGTCAGAGATCTCATCCATCAAATCATCTGCTATAAAATTTCAAACCCATCTTTTAGAGTATTTTTAACATTTTCTAAAAAAATTTGAACTCCAATTTTTCCTCCAACTTTCAATACTCTTCGTCTTCAAGTTCCTTTTATCCTCAATTTTCTTCAAGCTTCTTTTTCACCAAATTTTTCTTAAGAATTTTAAGCGGATAATGAAGAAGGCTTCATCTTCTGGTCCATCTGGCAGTGGTTCTCAAAATTCTCAGGCTACTTCTAACTCCATAGTGGTTCGGTAGGAGCCTCTGATTGGAGGTGATTTTTTTACTTCATATCATATTTGCAATTTATACACTGACTCTAAAGAGCATCTTCTTTTTCACAATTTTGTTTTAATTCTTTTTTCTCTTTATGCAATGAATTATGCCTTAAACCCTTAACTGAAAGATCATTATTTTGGCCATACAAGAGGATATGATGGCAAAAAACAGTTTAGGCTCGGTCAAGTCTTTCCAACTTGTGCAACATCTGATAGCCGAGAGAGGAAAAGTAAAATCTTGAACCCTGCTTGCCCTATATTGCGGGAATCCATGACTACTGCTCTATTTGAGGGAAAGGATATGACTTTATTGAACAAAACTTTTTTTTCTGTTTGGTGATCATGTCCAATCCCTGATGACTGCTTAGATGATGAGATCTATAAATGGCTCCGTCAAGTTAACAGTCGTGACTTATTTCTTCCTAACATGGAGAGATCTTATCTATTCTTGTATCTCTAATCCCTTTCTATTCCCAGAACTATGGATTGACATTTAAACAAACTGCAAGAGGGTATTTTGCTGGGTGAATTCAATGCATAAGGTGCATTTCCTTGTTCTACTGGAAAACATTTTTGTGAATCATTTTCAGGATCTTTTAAGCAAGAGCTCTCTTTGGGTGAAACTCCTGTGATTGTCCAAACTTTCTTACACCATTTTGTTGATGCACATGGAGAATTTCAAGTCCAAGATTTTCGTCCTGCTGGATGAATCCATTATTCTTCTAAGAGAGAATGGGCGATCTTAACCAAATTTTTCTTAAGAGTTTTTGCGGATCAATTGAAACACATAAATCTTTATCATGCTATAAGGATAATTCAACATGGAATCCCTCCTAGTCGGTTATATTTCTTTTCTTTACTAGAAATGTATAACCCTAATACTTGTACTTTCTTTACACCCCGTAGTGAACTAAGGCTTACTCTCCATGAGATGTATGAAATTTCAGGGTTACCTATGAGAGATATTTCTTATGAAGAATATGTCCCCACAGGAGAAGAACTCCATTTATAGAAAGTTCGGAATCCCATGATTTACGATACTTACTGGGAATTGCTCTACCATTATCACATTTGTGCTCACATGTCTAATGCTCGCAATGTGAAGTAAAAGAAGTGGTTACAGTATCTTTTTCCCAAGTTTACGAAGAACAATCCTGATTTAATTCGTCTTTCTCCAATTTCTGAAAAAGATATTAAAGAAAGGATTGTTTTGTAGAACAGATGCATACATTACTGAATGAGAACGTCTTCAAGGCCGGGACATCCTTTGAAAGTTTTCATTATCAGGCTTTACAATGTTTATCAGATCCTGCTTTGTTGGCAGACTGCTTGATGTTATGGTTAAACAAATGCATGGTTCCATAACAAGAAACTCTATCAGTCAGAGTGGTGTATCCGACAGTCTTGTTAGAATTCGGCCATCCACTTAGTTTATTACCAGCGATGGTTTGTGGAATCCAAAGTGGATTGAGAAAATTGGTTGATAGATTTTGCAATGTCAAGAAGGAGTATGATGATAAGGGAAAATCGATTGTCAAGATTCCAAATTTGCGAATGGAACTTCCATACACTTATTTAATGGTTTGGATAGTTCTGTGTTGCCCTTCATTGATGAGTCCAATTGATGCTCAAATAAACTTAAGTTCTCCCAAAGTTCAGCATTATGAGAAGTCACACTAGAAAGGAGGTTACATGGCTACGATCCGCAGAACACTTTGATATCATGCTAACTATGAGTTGTACAAGTATTTCCCTTACTTTCCAAATGTTGGTTATGGGGATGAATTCACGAATGTAGCTGGTGCTATAAGTTCATGACTCTGTCTCTTGGGTGTTTCTGGTGGCTAGTAAGCTTCCGTTCAGGACACCTGGTTCTCTGCTTAGGAAATCACTGTTATATTGAACTCTATTACCCAAGCCGTTTTTCTCGACAGTTTGGGTATTGATCAATTGTATGTCGGAAATCCAAGTACAGACATGAGCTTTACTAGAAATCTATTTGAGGGAGCAAGAGCTTGGTATCATTTCATCTCTGGTGGTACAAAAGCCAAGTTCAATCTTTTACTCAAGACTCCAAATTCATCTGACTTTTGGATTTTGCAAATGGTATTCTGCTCTTCATTCCATACTACATAACTTTGACTTGAGCCTCACTTGTTTGAGAGACATCAGAGCATGGTATGCTCAAAAGAGAGAGGCTGGAAGCACTAAAGTAGCTGGAATAGAGGATTTTGGAATAGAGTGCGACTTCGAAGGATTCGAATCAAGAGATGAAAGGAGTACTGCAATAGTTCCAACAGATCAACTTGCGTCTCCCACTATTCTAGCTTCTCCTCCTCATATGGCAAAGGAAACTTCTCCCCAGTCAAGATCTTCTCCTAAGAAGATTTCTTATAAGCGGAAGAGACTGAGGCGCCTTGATGACTTGCCGATTATTTCACAAGCTCTATCGGCTAAAATTAATGCAACAATACTTAGTTCAACTTTTGAAAGTGTTGAAGAGGAACAAGAAGATGATGATGACGTGAATTTGATTTCTCACTCATCTAAAAAGCGTCAGAGTTAAGGACCTATTTTTCCTAGTGATCCCATTACAGAGGCTCCTTCTACTACACCGACAGTTGAGCTTTTACCTGTTGCTATGTCTTCTTTAGAAAGATTAGTTCAATTGGTGCAAGAGAAATCTGCTACCCCTACTCCTCCAGTAGTTCAGGTTACGAGTGATGATGATGATGATGATATTGATAGTGATGACATTCACTCATCTACTTCTCCATTAGACCACAGTAAATATACATTTCTAACGACAGAAGAGAGAGCTGAGGTGTACAGAATTTGAGAGTCCAGTTTCCAACCTCAAGGTTTATTCTAAAATTTACTCACTTACATCATCTTTCAATTTTTTATCATTATTTAACCATTTCTCTCGCCTTGTTTTAGAAATGTTTCCTTCTACCCCAACTTCGGAGTATGTACCTGAAGGTGATACTTCATTTGGTGATACTAAAGTTCAACCAAAAATTGCATCTGGAACTGCTGCAACTGTTGCTTCTAATGAAGCCAATGAGGCAACTGTATCTGCTGAGTTTACTGTAGCTGCTGAGATTGTTGCTCCTGCTGAGGTTGCTGCCCCTATTGAAGCTGAAGCTATTGAGCCTACTGCTCCTGCTGAGGTTGCTGCCCGTGTTACTTTGTTATCTCAGAGTGTACTTCAGATCATATCCACTCTTGTTACTACTTCTGTTGCAACTACTTCTTCTGCAGCAAATTATGCAGAAGTTGATGCTCTTGAAGACGACTTGCTTCAGCATACCGTTAAAGTCTTTTTTGATTTTATGGATCGTTGCATTGTCAAGATTCTAAAAGGGAGTTCTTTCTCCTCAATTGCCAATGTCCTTAATAATTACGTGACTAGTATAGCAAGTATTGGTGGAGAGGAAAAAACAACTCTTTATACACTCATAGTAACTCAACTTCAGAATCATGCTGACTCTTTGTTAAAAATCCGTAACGCAGATAAGTCAGAAATAATTTAGGCTACTTTCCAGAAATTGATGGAGGAACAACTTAAGTTTCAGAAGGAGATCAAAGAAAAAACTGATGCTTGTCAGGTCCGAGTTGACAGAAACCAATTAGCCAGCCAATCTTTAACTTCTCAGATAGAAAGTGTTGCCAGAACTATTAAAGGCCATGATGTAGCTATTGCTAGAACCCAATAAACTATCATTAAGGCTCAGGCTTTTCTTGAAAAGATCACCAAAGAGCGTGACGAGACAATGAAGAACCTTATTGATTTATCAAGACAACATAATAGCGTAATCAAAACTCTTTTGGTTGATCAAGCAGAATTGGAAGCCCTGAAATCTAATTCAGGAGGCAACATAACTGTCAGTGAGGAGGAACTACACAGGCTGTTGTTCAGGCTTATGAGACCATTCAGTTGGAGATCATTAATGCAGGAGAAAAGATCAAGGTTCTCTTGAACCATTAAGTTGTAATAAAAAATTTTAATATTGTCCTAGGAGCTCTTGTAATTTTCTCATTTTGATAATACAAACTCGAGTTAGTTTCATGGATGTAATGTTTTCTTCTGATTCTGTCCAAAGATTTTTTGTGATAATAAAACTTGGAACAATTTTTGTTTGTCATCTCATTGAAACTTTGAGCTTAAAAAATCTTCGCATGTCTCTGAACTTAATTTTGACAAATTTGCATATCAGACTTGACTTTGTGCTCAAAATGTGACTCTACATCTGGATCTGCAAGTTTGTATAAGAAACACGACCTTGCATTTAGATTCATGCATTTATAGTTTCTGAGTTCAAATTCGCGAGTTCTTTGTCCAACTCTATGAGCTTGTGTATGAATAAGATTCTGAACTCTGATTTGCTAAGTGCAACTCTGCATTAAGATCCGCAAGTTTACATATAAATGTAATCCTACATTAAAATCCACGGGTTTACATATAAGTGTAATTATGCGTTAATATTCGCGAGTTTACATAAAAGTATAACCCTGCAGTAAAATCCGTGGGTTTACATATATAAAATGACTTTTCATCAACTTAATTAACTTTTTGGTGCAAACATCTATGCACTGCATGCATCCATTAATGACAGGATTCTAATCGAAGATCTCATTTTCTTTGGTGCAGATACCTAAGCGTCCCATGCAATAATAATAAATCTTATTGAGATTTGAGTCAATGATCTCAACCGAAGATTTTGCCTATAAAATCTCTTGGCCGAAGATTTTGATTATGAAATCCTCTATATAAAGCGCCTTTCTTCCAAAAAGCCATCCCGACTTGAGAATTCTTCTAAACTCTCTACTTTTCTAAAGTTCTTCTCCAAAGCCAATTTTATCATGGAGTTTTGTTCCTCTTCCTTTTCCTTGATTAAGGCAATGGACTAGGATTGGCATGTTACAAGACCTCCAGGTAATATTGGCCTATTTGTGCCTGATCTTCTGCCAAGTTTGTTAAAGAAGGAATATCCCATTGAAAAGATCTTTATGACCGTAATTATTTTCCTTAACTATGGTAAGTTTTTTTTAGTATGAACACAAATCAAGTATTTTCTCTTATATTTCTTAACAAGATTCTAGATCTGTTGCAAGATATAACCGTAGTCATTTTCCTTAACAATGACCAACACCCATCTGGTTCTCAAAATTTTCTAATATCTTTGGAGAACTAGAAGATCTCATATACTTTTCATGAGAGAAAAGATTTCGGGTGTGTGGCATTATTAATTTCCTGCCTAGCATCCTTAAAGTAAGGATGGTAAATGGTTGTCGACAATCCCTAATTTCAGCAGTTCCACAAGTTGTATACTTGGGAACATGCATTTTGTGCACTCAGTTTTGAACTAATCAAGTCACTGACGATATTGATCATACCTGAGCGAGCAAACTTGGAAGTTCTTTAACCATCGATAGGAGGAGGCTACAGAAACAACTTTTTTTTCTTTACTTATGAAGCCATCCTATTAGGGATAATAGATGTTGATGAAAATTTTTAATATTCTCTTGACTTAATGATTTGTACTCATTTCCATTCATTGTATGATATCAAGAAACTCTTTGTAATATTGATTTGATATTAAATAATTTTTTTTAATTTCAAGAATTTTGTTATTATTCAATCGAGATAATTGTTAACTTAATGAATGATTTTGATGTTGATCATCAGAGATAACTGTTAAGTTGATAAATATTTTGATTTTGATCATTAGAGATAACTGTTAACTTGATGATTATTTTGATTTTGATCATCAGAGGTAATTTTTTACTTGATGATTATTTTAATTTTGATCATCAGAGGTAACTGTTAAATTGATGATTATTGACTTTCTAGAATATTGTTCAGAGCTAATTATTAACTTGACAATATAAAGTCATTATTCAAACGCTCAAAATGGATTTTGCCGCGAATGAATAAATTTCTTAAATCATGATAGAAGAAACTATTAACTTTCCTGAACAAGTTAAAATCCGTATTATTCAGTAACTTATAGTGTAATTGCTTTTGAATTGGCAGAGGTAATTTTTAACCTAGCAAATTGTTGGCAGTGAAAATTTCTAAGTTAAAAGGATTTTCCACAACAGAACGCGGAGCTAATTCAATAGCCCCGCGTTTGGTTATATTAACCCTGCGTTTGAATGAAACGCGGAGATGTCTAATAGCTCCGTGTTGATTCCGCAGTTTGGCTTGTATTAGCCTCGCGTTTGAGTAAAACGCGGAGATGATCAATAACTCCGCGTTAGCTCCGCATTTTGGTTATTTAGCGTCGCGTTTTGATGCGATTAAAGCTCCGCGTAAGCAGATAACCAGAATCTCAAATTGATTGAGATTATGATTCTAGACTTATCCAAATACCCGAATCAAGTCTAATCAGAATTTCATCAAAACTAAGATATTTGATTGGAATCCTTGATGAATGCGAGTTCTATTTAGATAGAAACTCTTGCATTAACCTGGGGATATAAATACCTTCCTGGTGAAACCCTATGGGTCTTCTTTTTGGGGCATCGGAAATTTCCTATCGATCCTTTGGCAATTCAAGTACGCGAGAGAGCCTTGAAGCCTTTGCTGATCATCTTCTGGTCCGACAATTGAGGTGATTTTCTGAAATCTTAGAGAATTCAAGTTACGCACAGAGCCTTGAGTTCGTGAAGATCAGAGAAAGTCACTATCTTCTTTCTGGAGTTCTTGAGAAGTTCGAGTTACGCGAGAGAGTCTTGACCAAATCAAAACCAGAGAAGATCGTCTATATTCGGCCGATATCTTTAAAAGAGAAGATTTCAACGTACCGATCGTCCAAAGGAACTACTATAGATCCCATCGCCACAGATCCCACGAAACTATTGTAAAAGAGAGAGATTGAAGTATAAAATCTTCTCGTTTGTTCTCTTTTTATATTTTGTTCATTTTCATTGTAATCTAAGATGTGTTCAATGGAAGGAAGCGAAGGAACTTTTGCGACGGATAAACTGGCGACCACAGTGGGAGCCGTCTCTTTCACTGATGAAGAGATTGTGACGCAATTGGACGTTGACTTGATCGGATCCGAAGTAGACACGCTGGTCGTTGAAATCGACCAGCAGAAGTACGAGGAGTTCCTCTCCTCCGGATCAGGTGACTTGGATGAGGCACGGCACTATCGTCGCATGTACTCCAGTGCCCGAGTGACGGGTAGAAAGGTATCCACCAAGAGACGGGGATCCTTGGAGATTGCGGCTATAGAGCCGGAGTTCACACAAGAAATCCTAGCCGAGGATGAGCTTCCGATTGCCGAAAAAGACCTAGGGACTGGACTGACCAGGACCCAACTCCGGAACAGGAACCGGAGAGCGAGGCGTAGAGCCCTCAAAGCCCGCCTTGGACGCGGAGCTAACTCTAGAGGACGCAGACTATGGTCCCTCACAAACTGGCTCGTGCTACCCGCGAGACCAGTCTCTACCGCGTTAAACGCGAAGATACAACTTGCCTTAAAAGCAAGGAAAAGCCAGCGTGTGATTTTCCACGCGAGGCTATTACTGAGCCTAGCGAGAGACGCGAAGCCAGTAAAGGTTGCGCTAGTCGCAGAATACCCAACACTCGCGAGTTACGCGAGTATAAAAATTCTTCAAATCTAGCGTGTGATTTTCCACGTGAGGCTATTACTGAGCCTAGCGAGAGACGCAAAGCCAGTAAGGGTTACGCTAGTCGCAGAATACCCAACACTCGCGAGTTACGCGAGTATAAAAATTCTTTAAAGCCAGCGTGTGATTTTCCACGCGAGGCTATTACTGAGCCTAGCGAGAGACGCGAAGCCAGTAAGGGTTGCGCTAGTCGCAGAATACCCAACACTCGCGAGTTACGCGAGTATAAAAATTCTTCAAATCCAGCGTGTGATTTTCCACGTGAGACTATTACTGAGCCTAGCGAGAGACGCGAAGCCAGTAAGGGTTGCGCTAGTCGCAGAATACCCAACACTCGCGAGTTACGCGAGTATAAAAATTCTTTAAAGCCAGCGTGTGATTCTCCACGCGAGGCTGATACTGAGCCAAGCGAGAAATGCGAGGCCAGTACTGATCGCGAGAAACGCAAGACTTATGACACTCGCGAGAGACGCGAGGACGATTGGCAAATAGTTGTCAGTCGTAAAAATCGTGCTAGGCGCGAAGCTATGATCTGCGTTAAACACAAAGATAAGCCAGCGTGCAAGAACTTCCCTTCACGCGAGATAATTATCCCAGAAGCTAAACTTCTGAAGACTCACCAAGCCAGCGAGAGACGCGAGGCTAGTGTAGATAAGCGCGGAGCTATTCTTCAGGCCCGCAATGTAAAGCGCGAGGCTATTCCTAAGCCCCGCGAGGATCGGTCCGATCCCAGAGTCAGGGTTGATCGGTCAAAGAAGCTTCAATGGGTTCCTAGACCCTCATAAGAATTGAATGGGTCCTACGACTCCATGGCTAAAGGCGCTGATCTCAAAGAGTATCTGTCCAAAAAGAGGGGCATAGAACAACTCCAAGCTGAACCTATTTGTCACTGCCAGCAGCTTATGACGGCAGTATCTGCTGTGATGAACAATTGCGGCTGCAGCAAGAGCAGGATGTCTGTATTTGATCGACTAACCGAGTCAGACAAGA
Source organism: Dracaena cambodiana (assembly GCA_036321105.1). NCBI lineage: Eukaryota > Viridiplantae > Streptophyta > Magnoliopsida > Asparagales > Asparagaceae > Dracaena > Dracaena cambodiana. The sequence goes on from JAYEPQ010000019.1 coordinate 17,856,075, forward strand.
ACCTTACTAAGAAGCCAAAGACTGCTTCCCTAAAACAATGGAGAGCTGTGACCTCAAATATGGTCAGCAAAGGTAAGAAGGCCATGGAAAAAAGACACGAGTCAGATGCAGATGATGAACAATCTCGCCATCTTACTCGACTCAAATCAGGTGCTGTCGCTCCTCAGAATTATAAGAAACTTTCAAAAGGTTCTTATGATGATGACAGCGACAACTCAGCTATAGCTTCTCCAAAATCTCGTGCATCTTCCCGACTACGAAAATCAGCGTCACATATGGTGGACAGGTCCGATGACATTGACCAGAGGATGGAAGCCTAAGAGCAGATGATTCGAGGTCAGCAAAAGTCCATTGATGACCTCAAACTAATGCTTCTAAAAGTGATCAAAAATACCCAGAAAATAGCCGATGATAAGGCTAAAACTTCTTCGGAACCGCCACCTAAGGCAAATGAAGAAACTAAAAAAGAAAAGGCTTATTCGATGCATGAGGATGATGATAAATATTCTTTCCATGATCCTCATGGAGAAAAGATTGAGAAATTGCAAAGCCAACTTGATGCCTTGATGCACAAAAAGGAACTGAAGGAATTTGGGGTTTCAAGGCCATATCCGCTTGAGTGGGACTTCGCCCCTTATCCAGAAAAATATAAACCACTTAAATTGGAGTCATATGACGGGAAGGGGTCCCCAAGTCAGCATATCTATTACTTCTTATCGCAGGCAGGTTATCTAATGGGAAATGATCCCATAATAACCAAAGTATTTGCGAGCATCCTGCGAGGGCCTGCTTTTACGTGGTTTATGCAGTTGCCCCCGGGAACCATAAATGCTTGGTATGACATCGAGAAACAGTTCTTGGCACGTTTCTTTGAGGATGATACCGAAATATCGGTTCATTCCCTCCTTGCGACGAAACAAGGGGAAGAAGAAACTGTTAAAAGTTTTATTGAACGCTTCAGGGAAAAATCCGTGTATTGTCGACATGGTATGACCCAGGAAACCCTGGTGGAAACCTGTAAGCATAATTTCAGGACCAGCGTGCTGATAAAAATGGGAGCTGTAGAGTCCAAAACTTGGAAAGATCTGCTGAAGCAGGGAGAGCAGGCGGAAGATATAATTCGTCGAATTAAGGAATCTCGTGGCACGAGAAACTCTACAAATAACAGGCCATATCCACAGAATCCTAAAAATAAAGGGAAGGCTGTGATGGCGTCAGTTGCAGGTCCGAAACCAAGACCTCAGAATCCGAGAGGTGCAGGCCAAAATAAGCCCCGACAAGATAAAACTTATACATTCAAGACGGAGCAGACATGTACTCTATTCCATCTCCTCCTCAGAAAGGGCTTGCTAAAACTTCCGAAAAATGGAAAACCGGAAGTCGTTGGTAAAACCAACGACCCTAACTATTGCCTGTACCATCGGAACGTCGGGCACCCAACTAAGGATTGCTATCCTCTTAAAAACCGAATTCAGGCGTTGATAGAAGTCGGAGTTCTCACACTTAAAGAGGAACAGAAGAAAGTTTCTGCAAATATGGCAACTTTAGTAGTAGGAACCAATGAGTTCCCTGCCAGAGCGATCCCTGTACTAGTAGAGAAGTCAATATCGACACCAAGCACGGGCAGCCCGCACTTGCAAGTTAGCCCCTTGGATACGCTCTGAACCACAGCCGTGACAAAATCATTTTCATTGGCTAGCAGCCAGATTTGGCTGGGGGTGCCGAAAATATTGACGATGATAAACATCATACTTCTGCTATTCTCAATAGCCATTGGAATGGCTAATTGGGTGCTATAAATAAAAATTTTTACCCAATGCTGTTAAAGCAGAGGGAAGAGGAGATCAAGTTCCTCGCCAACCCTATCATACTGGGGGTAAAAGTATGAAGTTAACTACCCAATGCTGATTAAAAGCAAATGGGAGAGGAAATCAATTCCTCGACAACTCACCATGCTGAGGGGAATAGCATGGCTAGCCCAACGCAAACGGCGATTGGTAAAGGCTAATCAAATCCGTTGATAGCTGGGGGTTTGCTAAAAATCCCGTGGACCTGTCATGTTAAGTTTTTACCTCTGACAGTATGATTTGGATTATTCCAATCTCCGTTCAAGTTACGCGTGAGAGCACTTGGACTAGGCATGCGCAATTTGGCGCCTCTACCGAAATTAGATGGTCCTTACCCGATCATATCGGTATTAATGATCTAAGTTACGCAAAAGAGTCTTAGATTATTTTACCAGAATTATCAACCATCTATTTGTTGAGCAAGCAAGATTCTTGAAGCCGACAGATAGAGAGGAAAATAATTTGCTTTTATTTATAAAAGAAGGAAAGATTACAAAGAGGGAGTTATAGCTCTCCCAAAAGCTTCTACATATTCATCGACTCATCAATAACCTAACGGCGAGATTCCTCCGCGGGTGTTGAAGTTCAATTCCATGGTTCACATACAAGAGATCTTCTCTGCAAATGTCAACTAGGATCTGTCATCCGAAATGAAGCATGAGAGGAAAGGAAAGTGCTACATCGAAGCACAAGCTGAACTGCAAGTACTGCAATTCTGAACTGCAAGTGCTGCAATTCTGCACTGCAAGTGCTGCAGCTCCTTATTTACAGCCCCTTCAGGAGTTTATCTCTCGGAGCCAGAGCTTGAAACCTGCAACTATGTTGTAAAGCATATGCTTCTGACTTCCTTAGAGTTACTTTTGCTGATGAAGATCGATTGACCCACATACATTCCTCTTCAGAAAGGATTGAACTTACTGCAAAAGGAACAAAGTTTCCAAAAGAGTGAAAACGCGGAGCTAAGCTAACTCCGCGCACAGTTGAAGAAATAGCCTCGCGCTTTAAACGCAGAGGATGATGCGATAATTTCGCGTAAAGGGGGACAAGATTTCTTTCTGCTCTTTCCTTCTCTTTCAAACTCATCGCGATTGCTAATTAAGGATAGCCTCGCAATTCATCGCGACTGCTAATCAAGGATAGCCTCGCAATTCATCGCGACTGCTAATCAAAGATAGCCTCGCAATTCATCGCGACTGCTAATCAAAGATAGCCTCGCAATTCATCGCGACTGCTAATCAAGGATAGCCTCGCAGATTCATTGAGACTACTAGTAAAACCCCGTGTTTCAAGCGCAGGGACGACACAATAAAACGGCGATCTCGCCGACAAAATAAGCAATCGTCCAAAATAAACCAAGCCAAAATATCTCAGAATGGTTCTTAGAAAATCAAGAGATGAGGTTTTTACCTTCGGAAGACGCTGCATAGACTGGTTCCCTGTTGCGTTTACCTTCACGGCTGCTGCCATTGACGCCGGCCAACTTGCGAAAAGCCAAACTCCTCTGGAGAGACATCCTAATGATGAAAATCTATGGAGAATTGAACGAAGATCAGTTGAAGATCATTCGTGAGTCACTCGAGTTCTCAGAAATTCTTCGGATGAGATGAAGAAGAAGATGAGTTGGGAGCTCTATTTAAACAGAATTTCCGTCGCTTGGTATTCGGCGTGGAAACTCGGGGTAATTAATGACGTAATTACTCATTTCACTGAAGACGAAGTGAAGCTGATTAGCTCCGCGTAAGTGAGCATAACGCGAGATAGACTTGGTATTCTAACTCCGCGTTTCAGTTTAGATATCCAAAGTATTTCAAAATCTGCTGAAGTCTAAGCCATTTTGAAAACTTTGGAGGGGGTTCTGTTGGCAGTAAAAATTTCTAAGTTAAAAGGATTTTCCACAGCAGAACGCGGAGCTAATTCAATAGCCCCGCGTTTGGTTATATTAACCCTGCGTTTGAATGAAACGCGGAGATGTCTAATAGCTCCGTGTTGATTCCACAGTTTGGCTTGTATTAGCCTCGCGTTTGAGTAAAACGCGGAGATGATCAATAGCTCCGTGTTAGCTCCGCGTTTTGGTTATTTAGCGTCGCGTTTTGATGCGATTAAAGCTCCGCGTAAGCAGATAACCAGAATCTCAAATTAATTGAGATTATGATTCTAGACTTATCCAAATACCCGAATCAAGTCTAATCAGAATTCCATCAAAACTAAGATATTTGATTGGAATCCTTGATGAATGCGAGTTCTATTTAGATAGAAACTCTTGCATTAACCTGGGGATATAAATACCTTCCTGGTGAAACCCTAGGGGTCTTCTTTTAGGGGCATCGGAAGTTTCTTATCGATCCTTTGGCAATTCAAGTACGCGAGAGAGCCTTGAAGCCTTTGCTGATCATCTTCTGGTCCGGCAATTGAGGTGATTTTCTGAAATCTTGGAGAATTCAAGTTACGCACAGAGCCTTGAGTTCGTGAAGATCAGAGAAAGTCACTATCTTCTTTCTGGAGTTCTTGAGAAGTTCGAGTTACGCGAGAGAGCCTTGAACAAATCAAAACCAGAGAAGATCGTCTATATTCGGCCGATATCTTTAAAAGAGAAGATTTCAACGTACCGATCGTCCAAAGGAACTACTATAGATCCCATCGCCACAGATCCCACGAAACTATTGTAAAAGAGAGAGATTGAAGTATAAAATCCTCTCGTTTGTTCTCTTTTTATATCTTGTTCACTTTCATTGTAATCTAAGATGTGTTCAATGGAAGGAAGCGAAGGAACTTTTGCGACGGACACAAATTTGGAGGAAAGGTAGCAGAGCACGATTTTACAAAATTCTTACTTTTAGAATTCAAGACTGCATTTCTAAACTTCTTTTAGTATTAAAATGAGACCTTATGAAATTCGTGTTTTAGAATCCTTTGACTCCAGAATCGTGAATCTCAAATATGTCAAAAATAAGAACTTATCATGATAAGTTCATCGAATTTTTAGCAAACTCCCAGTTATAAACAGATTTGATTACTCTTTACTAAACGTTGTTTACGTTGAGCTAGCCATGCTATTCCCCTCAGCATGATTAGTTGTCGATGATTTCATTTGGACTTTAAACACCAAGTTTTGCTCTTCTCTAAACCTTAATGGATTAGAGTTATTCATGTTTTTTACCCCCCAGCATGGTAGGGTTATCGAGGATGTCATTTGAACTTTAAATACCAAACTTTCCTCTATACTTAGTCATAGAGGCATATGATTCATTCAACATTTCATGCTGAAACTCGTTGAGAATGAGCTTGTCCTTGTAGATGAGATCTATTTGATTGGTGGACAATTTGGTCCTATTTTTGAGATAATAGTGTCAAGAATTTGACACATTTATTAATCTCTTTAAGGACTTCGAATATCCGACATTCGAATAGATCAATAATCAAGTCGTAATATTGAATTTCCTATTGTTAGAGGAAAATTTCAAGTATATGTATCAAATAATTTGATATTTCTATATTCTCTTCTTTGCGGTATCGGTCGGAGATGTAATTGAGGGTTATAGAAGAAGATATGTTTCTTAAACCACTCAACCTTTAACTTCGTTTCTTCTTACTAATCAGTTAGGAATAATATTTCTTCAGAATTGTTTCATTAATTGGTATCATTATTTTGTCGCCATTCTGTTTTTCCAACCGATATGCGCCATTAGAATAGACTGCATCAGTGATAAAAGGTCCCTCCCATTTTTGCTGGAACTTTCCTCTAGGTTTTTGATTAATTATTATCGGTCTTCTTACTGAAAAGACAAGATCACCTTTCTTGAAAGTTCTCCACTTAAAAGTCTTGGAAATTCGCACATGGGAGGGTTCAATGGTTTTTTGGGTTTCAAGACGTTTATCATCCAGAGCTTATAATTCTAGAAGTCTCTATCGATATCTTTTTTCTTGCGTCATTTTAGTAGCTAATGCGACTTGTAGTGAAGGAATTTGAATTTCCAAGGGTAACACTACTTTAGACCCATACACCAAAGAAAATGATATAGTATTATTAGGAGTTCTGATAGTAGTTCAATATGCCCAAAGACATTCTTCAAGTTTTTTATCCTAGTCTCGTTGATTGGATGAAACGAACATTTTAAGAAGCTTCACAATGATTTTATTGAAAGTTTCTACTAAACCATTAATTGCAGAATAGTATGGAGATAAAGCCATACTTTCAATCCTATATTTATTATAAAACCTGGAGAATGACTGACTTACAAATTGAGATTTGTTGTTATGAATAATTCTCCTAGACACTCCAAAGCGGTATATAACATGATGTTTAATGAACTTAATAACATCTGACGACTTTATTTCAGTTAAGAAACAGTCTCAGTCCACTTTGAGAAGTAATCTGTTATACCTAATATGAATCGATGTCCCCTCATTGATAGTGGGAAAATTTATCCAATAATGTCCATTCCCCATTATTCGAATGGCCATGATGTAGCCGTTGGATAAAGATATTCCGGAGCTTGATGTATGGAGTCTGCATATATTTGGCAGGCTCTACAGTTTTTAGCATAAATAACTACGTCTGTTATCATCTTGGGCCAGTAATAAGCCATTCTTCGGAGTCTATCCCAGAGTTTTGGTCTTGATTGATGTGCTTCACAGATTCCGCTATGAGCTTCTTCAAGTGCTTCTTGAGCTTCTTTGTTAGAGTGACACCGAAGTAAAATTCCATCATAAGATTTTCTATATAATGTTTGAAGTTCGGCATTGTAATAAAATCGAACAGTTTTTCTTCGAATTACTGCTTTTTTTAGAATCTTCTGGCAATATTCTATAAAGAACATAATCTATGTAAGAAAATCGCTAATCGCTTGGTTCAAGATTAGACTCAAGAGCATATACTTTATCTGCTTCTTGTTTTTTTCTAAATTTAATTCAGCTTCAAGCACATTTTTTGAGCAAAACAATTCCTTACTTCCCACTGTTATTCGCTTGCTAGAATTTTGAATAATGCTAAATTAGCAGCTAAGGAAGCTAGTAAATCTGCATAACTATTTTGATGCGCGTCACATGACTGATATAGAAACCATTAAAACTATCAGACATTTTTAAGACTGTTTGGTAATATGGTAAAAGATCCTCATTTTTGACTTTATATTCCCCTCTAACTTGATATATGACAAGTTGGGAATCTCCATATGGTTCTACATACTTCACCCATAGCTATTTGGCTATTTTCAAACCAATCATTAGGGCATTGTATTCAGCAATATTATTAGAATATGAGTTTATCAATAAGTATGTTCGAGAAATGATGTGGTTGTAAGGAGAAATAAGAATGACTCCCACTCCCGCAACCATTTTTCTTTTGAGTCCCATTCTAGAGACACCATTGAAGAAAAGTTGCCACACATCTTCTATAGCAGTACTTACTTCAGCTGTTTCTTGTGGAACATTTTGCTTTGAAATTGTATTTCCTTCGATTATCTCTCTAGGGATGTCTTCATACAATTTTGAAGATACCGGAATCAGGTGTTCAGCCAGGAAATCAGCTATAACTTATTCTTTAATTGATTTTTGTGGGATAAAATGCATGTCATATTGCGATAGCAAAATAGCCTAATTAGATAGCCTTAAATTTAATGACCCTACCATAGTCATTAATATTCTTAAAAGATTAACTCACGATATAACATGAATTATTTGTCCAACAAATAGTGTCACATTTTCTGTACTGCGAACACCAAAACTAAGCATTCTTTTTCCATTGGGTTATATCGATGTTTAGCCCAAATTATCATTCTGCTAATATAATAAATGGCTTGTTCATGTCCCAATTTATTTTTTTGGGCCAATAAAGCTCCCAAGGAATGATTCATAACTCTTACATATAACAGAAAAGATATTCCTGAAACTGGAGCTACAAGAACAGGTGGTTTGATGAGATACTCTTTGATTTCTTCAAAAGCTTTGTGACATGCATCATCCCAAATGAATGATACCCCTTTCTTCATCAATCTTGTAAAAGATTGATATTTTCCAGATAAATTTGATATAAATTTGCGAATGTACGCCAACATACCCTATAGTCCTCTCAATTCTTTGAGATTTTTGGGAGCTGACATATCTTGGATTACTTTAAGTTTGTCTAGATCAAGATGAATTCCTTGGAAAGTGACTACAAAACTAAGAAATTTTTTACTGAAAACTCCCAGGAAAGATTTAGTACTGTTCATCTTAAACTAGTATTTTCGCATAAGGTCAAACATTGTTCTCAGATCATAAAGATGATCATCCTTATTTTTACTGTTTGTGCAAATTTTCCACTGGAAACTCAATGTGCCATATGTGCAAATACGAAATCTTCGACAAACGAGTTCGATATCTGAGATTCGGCCACAGCTGAATTTACTGTTTCTTCTTCATCTCTTCATCATCGGAAGAGACTCCAGCCATTTGTCTGTAATCCACAGACATTGTTACTCCTTTCTTAAGTCGGGTATTCTGAAAAACACCCCACATCTTATTGAAAATACACTCTTTAAGCCTTAAGAGCATTCAAAGTCAGAAGAATCTGTTCTATGGGAACTCTTTGTCTTCTTCTTCTTCTTCTTCTTCTTTCCTTTGAAGTTTATAATATTGGATGATATTTCGGGGTATTCAGGTTCAGAAAATTCTTGTTTTTGCGTCTCCTCCTTTTAGATGGTTGAAGTGAAGACATTGTAACTCGATTAAAAACCGACTGTTTAGCAGAAGCTGCTACAGTAATAATGTGATAACACCACATTGATCAATCGCTCACAATGACATTGAGACACTCAAGATTCTTCTCTCTTTGTGTTGAGAAGTTTCTAGAGGTCTCTTATATTAGAACTCATTATCTTGTTAATGGAAATGACATCAACTCCAAATGATATTTTATTCTCTTAAAGATTCCAGGAGTAAAATTCACTTTAGCTGTGGTGGCAAATGGACTAGCTTATGTCGAAATTGGAATTCAAACTTTAGAAGCCAGTTCACGATTTTGATAACCATGCTTTTCTGTTGGTATGCGGACTTGAGGTCCGCATTTATCTACGGAAATGCATTTTTGAAAATCATATTTTGTTTCCGAGACATGAGGGTGGGACCCTCGTCTTGTTTGTGGAACGCAGATGTAAACTCCACGTTTGAAATCATAGATGAACTTGATAGGTGTACGATGTTTCTTGTAAGAAACATGCCTAAACCCATCTGCATCTTGATCTTTTTTCTCTCTCTGGAACCACTACTTCGCTCTTGGGTCTCCATACTTGAACTGGAGGTCTTCACACTTGTGGTTCAATAGATTCTCTTTGTTCCATGGTTTTGCGGAGAGCGCGAACCTTACTGCTTGTAAAGTTCCTTCTCATTGTGCGGGTGAGAGGAACCTTATTCTTTGGTTCATCTTTTTAACAATTAGAGAATAGTTGTTTTTCCTTGTTAATATGGGGATCCTGATCCATACTCCCAAGGAGATCAAGGGGAGCAGACCTTGTGTCTTGTGCATCTCCTTTAAGACCAGACTAGTCTGAAGAGTCCTTCGACAGGACTGTCGCCTTTGAAGCTTCTTTGGAGGCTGAGCTATTAGAAACCTTACGGTATTTTTGTAAGGAATTAGGGCTTCTGGAACCAGAGGTGAGAAATTCTTCGTACTTCTCCTGATCGAACTCGATAACGAGTGACTTGACTATGCTGCCAACTGGTATCTTATCAGATTGAGCTACCACCTATTCATCAGAGATGATAGTAGTCCCATCAAAGTCACCAATCTTATGTTCACCATAAAATTGAATTTGATTCTTTATTGAATTTTCTCAATAAAAGACTACAATTTTAGTGGTTTTCTGTTTACAGAAAATGAAAAAAATTTAATTCACTCTTTATTTAAAACTGGGTTCTAGAGTAGCTATGGAGAACGATCTTACTCTATGTTAACATTCCGTATAAAATTTTAGTTGACAAGAGTTTCGAGTTTTTCATAACATCAGCACTTGAATGGAAAATAACTCTCTCTATAATATTGATCTCCAGATGTCTTTTTCCGCCTAAACTTCTACTATTTATAAAGTTTTGGAGACTCTTGAGTTAGTATAACTGTCTAACTGTTGGCCTTCATAATCTGAGTATTAATTTTCCACCTTTTGATATGGTGGATTTGTATTAAATCTCCAAAATTTATAACCGATGTCTTTAATCCTCTGGATCGTAACTGAAACATGGATCTCAAGCTTTAGATTCATGTTTCTCCTGAATGACAATTGGAATGTGAATCTCTGACTTTAGATTTGTATTTCAATCTGAATGGCAATCGGAATGTGGTCACAGACTTTAGATTCGCGTTTCAATCTGAATGACAATCGGAATGCAAATCTCAGATTTTAGATTCGCGTTTCTTTTGAATTATAATCGGAGCGCGAATCTCAGATTTTGGATTCACGTTTCAGTATGATGACATGTTTACTACTTTCATGATATACTTCGACACGATGATGAGACTCTGCGGGACCTATTCTTATTATTAAGTCTGCAAATCTAGAGAAAGAGATTCGCACTTTAGCTTCATTTGCGAATCAAAGATCATGTCTCAGCTTCTATGAAAAATAAAGCACACAACTCTATGAAGACCATGTCTTATTTCCTATTTAGTTTATATTCGCAGATCTCTTTTTATGAAAGATAATCCCAATAAAAGAAAATTCCTTCAACAACTCGTCCTAATATTTCTTATTCTAATCACCTGGTCAGTCAGTTCATGCATGAGCCTCCCTCACCCCACTATGCTGTTGCTTTTCGAATCCTCCGCTATATCAAGGGCACTCTTTTCCATGGTTTATACTATTCATCTCGGTCATCTCTTGAGTTACATGATTATTCCAATGCTGATTGGGCTTGTCATCCTACGGATCGTCGTTCTACCACTGGTATTTGTTTCTTACTTAACTCGTGTCTTATTTCTTAGCGAAGTAAGAAATAAATAACTGTCGCTCGATCTACTACTGAGGCTGAGTATCGCGCCCTTACTGATACTATTACTGAACTTCTATGGCTGCGTCATCTTTTGGCTCTTAAATGCCCTTCAGCTATTTCGTTCTCCTCTCTACTGTAACAATCAGATTGCGCACAATAATATTTTTCATGAGTGTACTAAACATACTGAGATTGACTGCCACTTCATCAGGCATCATCTTAGTGATGGCACCATTTTCTTGTGTTTGGTTTTCTCTGCTGATCAGCTTGCTGATATTTTCACTAAGTCACACTCACCTGGTCGTTTTAATAAACTTGTTAGTAAACTCCGGTTGGTTTTGAGGTGAAATCTTCTTGCTATATTGAGCGTGACCGTGTACCTGTAAAATTACAGTAGATTATTTTTGATATGGAAATACAGTCATCTTAATACATGTGAATGCGGAATTTGTTTTTTGTGATTTTTAAATATATTTGAGAGTTCAGCAAAACTACTTTAGCGTACATGTGGTCTTACTAGTTATCTAGCACTTTGGAATTTAACTAAAATTAGCTTATTATTTACTGAATATGAACATCATTTGCCTGAAAAAATTGTTTCTCGTAGAAGAAAATTTAAATAAGTATTTTGAAGATTTTTCTTTCCTATTATACTTTGGAGTATTTAAGGATTTTAATGCAAAATTGAAATGATTGTGAACACTTAATTGGTAATTCTCATAGAAATATGAATTATAAAAGATAATATTAGGACTTTAACTAATAAAATTAAGGGGTATTTACTGGTTTGTCCCTCAAATCTTTATATATTATGATTTTGCCCCCCAAATCTTCATATTTAGGATTTTGCCCCCAAATCTCATAAGTTACAACAATTTTGTCTCCCTTTCTAATACAGTTAAATATTTGACTATTTTACCCCTCTTTTCCACTTCTATTTTTCTCCTCTCTTCTTCTTCTCTCTTCCTCCTCTCTTCTCCTTTTCTTCATTATTTCTCCTCTCTTCTTTCTTCTTAACTTCAATTGGTATTTGTTATGGATTGTGTGTATGATCTCCCTAGGTGATACCAATTAAAGTTAAGGAGAAAGAAGAGAGGAGAAATAATGAAGAAAAGGAGAAGAGAAGAGGAAGAGAGAAGAAGAAGAGAGGAGGAAAATGGAAGTGGAAAAGAGGGGTAAAATGGTCAAATATTTAACTGTGTTAGAGAGGGGGACAAAATTGTTGTAACTTATGAGATTTGGGGGGCAAAATCCTAAATATGAAGATTTAGGGGGCAAAATCATAATATATAAAGATTTGAGGGACAAACCAGTAAATACCCCTAAAATTAAAGGAGTTCTATATCGTATGTATTTACATTAAGAGCAATGCATTTATATTTTCAGTTTTTGGCTGGTGAAATAAAATGCTTAAATACTTGCGAATGAAACTGGTATTTTCTAAAACTAGTATACTTGCTTAAATAATGTGTAAACAAAATGTATTTACAAAAATTATGAAACTGGTATTTTCTAAAAGAGTCCTAATCAAAGACTAGTAAATTATATATAGAAATGTTGAAGAAATTACCTTGCTTTTGTCTATCTCACCAATCCTACTCTTCATGACTCTCACAGTATTGTTTGACTTGTGCAGCATTAACATTTTCTTTATAGCCACGAGAGATGGCTTCATCAAAAGCAAAAATCAACGCAAAAGCCATGCTGCATTTGAGTACGAAAATAGGCTTAAAGAATCATCAATGCAAGCCTTAACATGACATGGATGTATCCCACTATATTTTTTTCAATCAATCAAATGTTGGGAATAGAGAATAGATTAAATATTGTTATATTAGTTTGAATAGATTAAATATATTCATATCAGAGATATAGTTGGGTAAATCTATATAGGAAAGATTGAGATACTGTTTATCTGTTGAAATCCGAACCGATTTAAATCGTTATATTTGTTAAATTAGGATAACCAGATTTTGGAAATCCAAACAGACCAAATAAAAAATAATCAGTTTATTAGTTTAGAAGAAGAAACAAAATTATACATACATATAAATTATTAGTGTGAGTAAACAAAATTATATATATGTAAAAATAAACTAAGTTAGAAAACTTTACTGTAGATCGAGTTTAGCAGTGAAGGCTATCTCCTTATGACCAATTCGCTCTCCACTATATATGTTTCTGAATCTCAATTGGCATCAATCTTCCAGTACACAATGATCCCTTATAACTAGATGGAAGCACCCTCCCTTAATTAGTTAAAAGAATGAAATTGGCCGATATCATGACAATACTAGGTAGTATAGATATCATTATGGGAGAATTGATCGTTGAAATGATAATTGATACGACAGAAGTAGAAGTACAAGTTATCAATTCTTTTTCTAGCAACATGTCTTATTTTTTCAATAATCCATATTTGTAGCAATGAAATACGATCGGTCCTCCCCAATATGATATATGATAAATTACAAATATCTATAATGATTATTCAACAAAAGATTTTTGATTTCTTTCCTATCTTGCCAATCAAATTTGACGAATTTTTGCAGAGTAAAAAACAGAGTGAGCTTATACTAAATTCGGTTAATATAAATCTCGTAACATTTTCTAATATATTTGATAGCCGCCAATTAAAAGGAGACATTTACCTATTTATATAACATATCATATGGTAGGTCACAAATTGGGAGAATCCGCACCTACTTTGACTTTCGCAATGAAATAAATCCAAAAATGGATTTTTGTTCAAGAATGAAATCTTATTGGAACTGTCTATATCTGGTTCATCCTTCGGAACCATATCACATCTCGGATCTGATGAAATAGGATGAATTGAGACGATACTCTGTAAATACGTAATTATCTTGAATATATCAGCCATTTCTTTTGAATTTGAAGATTTTTGAACTGTACAACGCAAAAAAATAAAGTGAATTAGAATTCTAATAAAATATATTTCGAGTTTTTGAGAACCATTTGAATCAAGGAATCATTCAAATGGTTCTCAAAAAGCTGCACAAACTTTCCATTACGTATGGCACGACGGTCTTATGTATTCCTTATGGAATTTATTCAATTAGATATTAATATGTTAAAATTCGAACAAGTTTGAAATAAAATAAAAAAGTAAAATTTGTCCAAATTGGTAAAACTTTTTCTATTAAAATTCAAATAATTGGAAAAACCAGGTTCTAGTTCACTCAGAAAAAAAAACCAATCTCAAAATCTGATTTTCAATATCAAAATATACAGATTAACTGTTACCATTACCATCCCTAACTAAAAAATTGTTATCAGAGATAAAACTCCAAATATTCCTAATAGCAAATAAATTCTTAATGAATCAACTTTAAAGAACAATCTCTGTGTTTTTAATGTATGAGGGAATGTATGAGAATGCAACAGACTTCGGATGCAAGAAAAATTTGTGAATGTACTAATAAAATTTTAAGGATTTTGTAAGATTTTGGAAGAGAGAAGTACTATCCAAGCCTGGATAGATCGTCTTCCTTTTGGATCTCCTGAAGAAATAAAAATTCTGGCAGAAATTAAGGCTGCTATTGAAGGTGAAGTAAACAAGAAGCTCTTTGAAGAGCACCTAAAAACTTTCAAATAGAGACCTCAATAAGATCTTAATTGGCTATCTCTTCTATTTTGTTATTATTTTTTTATAGTTTTGGAAACAATTTTATTTCAATTTCATAAATTCATGAAACGACATGGAAAAAGTCTACCTGTCTAGGTTTTATGAAGATGATATGGAGGTGTCAATGTTGACGCTTCTAGCCACTAAGCAGAAGAAAGGAGAATCGGTCCGGGACTTCATTAAAAGGTTCCGGAATTAAAAGGTTCCGGAATGATTCTCTCAGATGCCCGCGCGGGATGCCGAAAAAAACCTTGGTAGAAACCTGTCAACATAATCTCTCGACTAAGGTTCCAACCAGGATGGGAGCAGTGAAGTCTTCAATTTGGAAGGATCTCGTCCTACAAGCTGAGGAGGCTGAGAAAATCGCGCAAAGACTTGAAGAAGAAGGAGGCGAGGAGAATCAAAGGCGAAATAACAACAACAACCATAGGTTCCGATCCCGGGGATATAAGGGGAAGGAGACAATGGCGGCTGATACTCCGCAGCCCGCAAAGTCTTCCCCAAAACTCCCTCCTCAGGCACGTCCGCCTCAAAAACAGTACTCTTTCAAAGACGAGCATACAAAAACCATCTTCAACCTCCTCATAAGTAAAAAGATGCTGAAACTGCCAGAATCTAAATGTCCGGAAGAAGGGAGAATTAATGATCATAATTACTGTGTCTACCATAGAATTATTAATTACCCTACCCAAAATTGTTACATCCTTAAAGATAAAATTCAAGCCTTAGTGGACGCTAAGGTCATCAAGCTCCAAGAGCACCAGAAAAAGGTGACCGCGAATATGGTGACTATCAAGTTCAGTAAATCGCTTGACTGGATAGAGTCAACATTTCAAGATGGGGTACAACCTATTCCTAGAGACACGATGCAGGTTGTGATTTTGATCCGCATCAACAGCAAGGTAAAGGATTGTCCCCCTTCGAAACTGATAGAGGGGAGATAATGTGGGTGCATCCAAATCTTCTTAATGATGAACAGTGGACTTCCAATTCATCTGAAAGAAGGCGAAAAGGGAAGATCCTTACTTCTAATGTCGTCTCCATAATTTCCGAAGACGACGAAACCGTTCCTACTCTAATAGATTTGGGAGAAGAAATCAGAGACTCTCTAGTAGTTGACGCGGATCTTCCTCTCTCAGGGACCCGCTCGGGAAAAGATTACTTGAAGAACTATGGGCAGGCCGTAGATTCTGGACCATCTCTAGAGAAGATCAAACAAAAAGAGCTAAAATTTGATAAAGCTCTGAAGAAAATGGGAAAAGAGCCTGTGGAATATTTACGGAAGTCGTTTCAATTCAACATCTTAATGCAGCTGGCTAATATACCCGCAAGAATAACCTTGTATGAACTCCTGAAGCTTTCTAAATCTACGAGGGAAGCTTTAAGAAAAGCTCTGCAAGATTCGGAGGTATTCTTGGCGCAGATACCAAAAATGATTGAGAAGGAGAAATCTTTTTGCACGACGTGTCACCAGGTTTCTGGTAAAAACGTCCCTTGCATCACTTTCTCTCCGGAAGATATGCAAGTTAGAAGCAATAAGCATCACCGCCCCTTGTATTACAAAGGATACATAGGGTCTGCGAAGATCTATTGCATTCAAGTTGATCCAGGCTTGGCCTTAAGTATCATGCCATGGAGGATGTTACGGTACCTTGGAGTCCCGATGAATAGGTTATCAACAACCAACACTACTATCTTCAGATTCAATGCTAATGGTAGTAGACCATTGGGTAAGATAAAGTTTAAGTGTCAAATTGGCGACCTGAAGACGGAAGTCACGTGCTATGTGATAGATGCAGACACGTCGTACAACCTGCTACTAGAGAGACCCTGGATCCATAACAACATCATTGTGCCGTCCATGCTACATCAATACATGAAATATGTGGATAAAGATGGGAACGTAAGAATGCTGATCGCAGAAATAAATATAGGTTCAAACTGAATCTTCCACGCGAGCCTCCAACCGAAGACAAGGTAATCCAAATAAATATGGGGGATGAAAAGAATTCTAAACCTATATTTATAAGTGAGAACCTATCCTCGGAAGAGAGAGAGGAATTGATATCCCTCATTCGCGAGTACATCGACATTTTCGCCTGGAGTTAGGAGGAGATGCCAGAATTAGACCCAAGTGTCGCAGTTCATAAACTGAACATTCGGCCAAATGTTAAGCCAGTAAAGCAACAACAACGAAGATCCCGCCCAAAGATTACGGAGGCTATTGAAGTTGAAATCAAAAAGTTGATCGAGTCAGGCTTTATTCGCGTGGAATAACATCCTGATTGGGTCGCGAATATAGTTCCTGTAACCAAGAAGAACGGAAAAAATCCGAATTTGCATTGATTTCAGGAATTTGAATGAGGTTTGCCCTAAACATGAATTCCCATTACCCATCACAGATGTTATGATAGATAATACTTGCGGGTACGAACGTATGACATTCATGGATGGTTTCTCAGGGTATAATCAAATAAAGATGTACCCTGATGATGAGAAGTATACGTCTTTCAGAATACTATTCGGGGTATACTGCTATACAGTTATGCCCTTTGGCCTGAAGAATGCGGGTGCCACGTATCAATATGCCATGAACGAAATATTCCAAGAGCATCTCCGGAAGACAGTGGAGTGTTACATGGATGACCTAGCAATTAAAAGAAATAATAAAGGTGAACTTGAAAGATTTGAAGACGGTGTTGGACCTCATGAGGAAACACCAGCTCAAGATGAACCTGACTAAATCTTTTCTAGGGTCTCCAGTGAAAAGTTCCTCAGCTTTGTCATAACTTCCAGAGGGATTTATCTTGACCCGGACAAGATTAAGGCTATCCAAAATATGCCACCTCCCCGTAACCTCAAAGAGTTAAGGGGACTGCAAGGTAGACTGGCATACATCCGCAGGTTTATATCAAATTTGTCCGGTAAATGTCAGCACTTTACCAGGTTAATAAGGAAAGGAGTGTCATTTGTTTGGGATGACGCATGCCAAAGGGCTTTTGAAGAGGTTAAACAATACCTCATAAAACCGCCAGTGCTCGTGGCCCCAGTCTTGGGAATACCTTTTCTGCTATACGTAAGGGCTATGGACCACTCCTTGGGAGTCTTGTTAGCACAGAAGAATGAGTCGGGTTGATGAGTATACTATATTATATTTTTCCTCCCATACTTTATCTATTTTTGTATAAAAATAAATACTACTCAGGTATTTTTAGTGTGTTTTCACGTAATCCAATTCATACAAGGAGATGGTATGAAATCAAAATTGGAGTAGAAAATCAAAGTCCGAAAAGTTTCTAAAGTGGGCAAGACTACGAGACCACGATGCTGCAGAGAGTTAAAATGCAATACAGTCATCAAAATAAACTCAAAAGAGAAAATACTTGAGGGAAAAAAAATCATAAATTAACTACTTATTTGTACCGCTAATTAGCGGTAATTACCGCTAACTAGCGACCCAAAGCGGGCCCCATAACCCGGGTTTTCTTTCGCAGCTTCATTTTAGTCTTGTAGTTTCACAATTGTATTAGAATTGGGTTTGATTTTCGAAAACCTATATATTGGCCGTATTCTTGTATTCCAGAGAAAATCCTGTAAGTTTTGTACTTGTTTTTAATTTAATAAAATTAGGATTTTGCTGAAGGGGTGACAGCCACAATACCGTGCTCCAGAGGTAAGTCATTGCTTTTAATTCTTTATTTGCTTTCTAGATAGAATTAATTACTTTCTAGTTTATGTTTTATTGCTTTCTAAATTAGATTTTATTGTGTTCATAAATAAAAATTCGATTTTGCTTATTAGGAATATGAGTAGCTAATTTTCTTTAGCCCTAGAATGTAGATAAAATTAGTTTAATAGATCTAACATGGATTTATCTCATCTTCTTCCTAAAAAGAAATAAAGTTATGATTTTCTATAAATAAGTAAAAGATAAAGTTCACAAATCATAATTTTTTGATAGATTATGCTTCATTAATATTTTAATAATCTATGCTTAAATGAAGTTTGGAATTCTTATTCTTTGTTTATTTTTAGAATTATCAATAAAGATTTTCCTATAAATAAATTGAATTGGATAAACTTGTAAATCTAATTTTTTTGATAGGTTATACTTAAGTTCGGTCTTTTGATAGCCTATACTTAGATTAGAGTTTAAAGTTTATTTTTTTCTTTTATTTATAAGATTTTCTACTTGATATGATTTGTTTTTGAGAAAAGTGTTATCTTTGATGGTCTATACTTGCACATCACTTGATAGATCATACTTAGGGGTACTTGATTAAAATCAAATTAAAAAGATCACCTTTTTAATGTGTTACTTAACCGTGCATAATTAAAAAGTTAGGAAGAAAAAGATAATTCATTGTTAGACTATTATTCTAATGGATTTGAGATTCTAGGCTAACCTCTAGAATTTAAAACTAATCTTCTCTCGATCTAGAAACTCATAGTTAGTCCGTTAGACTAAGAAAAGAGTAAGAAACGCAGAAACACCTTAGATCCCTGTGGGACGACCGGTTAAGAGCTACAACAGACACTATGCACTTGCAGTTAAATTATAACATCAAGTTTTTGGCGTCGTTGCTGGGGATCGACGGTGTTTTTCTTGCTTTTTCTGACGTTTTACGGGATTAAGAGTGTGTGTTGAGAGTGCAGAGACAAGAAAGTGCAGATGCAGGAAAAGAAACAGGACTAGATAGGTATTTGGAGTGCACTAAAAAAAGTAGAGAATTTAATTCTCTGTTTGGGCCGGCAATTAGCGGCATTTACCGCCATTTGGCGGCACTTCTGGTACGAAACTCCACAAACTTTTCCTTTTATCTGTATTTTGTGTCCCTAGTTCTGTAAAAAAATTAAAAAAATAAAAAATATTTGAAACAGTAGAAATCACATTTTTGTTTGATCATATATATTCCACCGTTTTATCTCTCCACTATATCTCACTTCTTTCATTAGTTTAGGAAATTCACGCATACACTCACGGTTGCTGGTTAATGTCACATTGGACCCGTGATCAATTTGGTCAACTAGTGAGATCAGATTTGTTCAAGGGTGACAAGATGGACCTACCGATCCCCATCCTTCAGGATTGATATTACCCGTTGCGTACATCATTACCATCATACATCAAACTTCCATACGCAGTGGGTAATCACTATGAATTGAAGCTGTAGTACATCAGTATGCTTTCTAAATTCACTAGTTCTGATTCAGAAGATGCATATCTCTTTATCAGTGAATTTCAGGAAGTATGCGTAATGATTAAACTGTAATACTTATCGGAGAACGCAATTAAGCTCCGCTTCATCCCCTTTGCACTTAAAGATAATACCAAGAAATAGTTGTACAGTATGCCTACTGATTCAATCACTACTTGGGATGAATCGTTACAGTGTTTCTTAAGAAGTATTATCCCACGTATAAGATGGTAAGGATACGAAATCAAATTAATCAATTCCGTCAAGTGCCGGGAGAACGCTTCTAGAAATATTTGGAACGGTTCAAGGACTTATTAGCTCAGTGCCCCCACCATGCAATAAAAAAGTAGCGGTTGTGTCAAATCGTGTACGAAGGACTCGATTACACATCCAAACTCTTCTTGAGTCCATGTGTTAGGGGGCGTTCATGAGAAAGAATGAGGATGAAGTATGGAATTTTCTTGAGGACCTATCGTGGAAGACTATAGTGGGAGAGTCCCGCTGAGAAGCCCAGTGCATCAACTTCTGCGCATAAGGGTGGGATCCATAGCGTCGACAACTCTATAGCTGCCGAAACTAAGATTACAGCTCTTATGAAGAGAATTGAGGCATTGGAGACCACTCGTGCTCCACAGGTAGGTCAAGTAAATCAAATTCAAGTTTCCACATGTTTTAATTGCGGAACTCCGAATCATGTTATGGAGGAGTGTCCATTATTAATGACCCATACTTGAGCAGGCTAACGCTTTATATCAACAACCCATGAACAATTCTTATGCTCCTACATACAATCCTGGCTGGAGGAATCATCCAAATTTATCATGCGGTCAAGGGCAATATCAGGGGGGCCCTAACCCTAACATGTAATCTCCAGCCACTGGTCAGTTTCCAAGACCAAATATGGGTGCTTATCAACACCCAAATGCTTCAAATTATGGGAACAATCAGAATAGACCACCTGCACAAAACCACTCACATCCACAACAGGGGTCTAATAATGAACAAGAAAAGCAACTTCAGTCACTTGAGAAACACGTTGAAAATCTTCTCAAGTCTCATTCCAACCTTGACACACATATGTAAAATCTTATGAAAGTGTCAATTGTTTTATTCAAAGTACAGGTCAGCAACTGCTCGTGAACTCTCAATCTATAAAGAATATAGAGCAGCAGGTTGGACAATTAGCGAGTCAGATGAGTGAACGTGACCAGGGTACCTTCCCAAGTCAACCCATAACGAACTCTAATGCCAGTTTCTCAAACTCCAATCAGTCGCATGTCCACCAATGCAATGTCATTCACACGCTTAGATCTGGCAAGCAAGTGGATAATAATGTAGCCATACCCCCTGATCCCACTCCTACTATCTCGCAGGCTATATAATCTCTTCCACCCCTTTCTCCACGACCATCTCCATCACCTCCATCATCGTCACATGATCATTTGGAAGAACGTGTTCCTAAGCCGAAAGCACCATATCCCAATCGGCTTAGAAAGCCTTCACCGCAAGTAGAAAAGATTCTTGAGACATTCCAGCAAGTGAAGATTAATATTCCACCCCTTGATATTATACAACAGGTTCTTACTTATACTAGGTTCCTTAAGGATTTTGTACTAAGAAACGAGCAAGAAACGTTCCAGATAAAGTTTTTCTTACTGCAAATATATCGCAAATCCTCTCTAACTCCTTGCCTATCAAGTACAGAGATCCAGGTTCTCCTACAATCTCATGCACCATTGGGAACACTGCATTTGATAGGGCATTGCTTGATTGATGTGATATTTACTGCAAGCGCACAGTGTCAGTTGTGTCGCTATACAGGTCGTCCCACAGGGATCTAAGGTGTTTCTGCGTTTCTTACTCTTTCCTTAGTCTAACGTACTAACTATGAGTTTCTAAATCGAGAGAAGATTAGTTTTAAGTTCTAGAGGTTAGCCTATGATCTTAAAATCATTAGAATAATAGCCTAACAATGAATTATCTATTTCCTCCTAACTTTTTAATTATGCACGGTTAAGTAACATATTAAAAAGGTGATCTTTTAAATTTGATTTTAATCAAGTGTCTCTAAGTATGACCTATCAAGTGATGTGCAAGTATAGACCATCAAATATAACATCTTTCTTAAAAACAAATCATATCAAATAGAAAATCTCATAAAGAAAAGAAAAGAAATAAACTTCAAACCCTAATCTAAGCATAGGCTATCAAAAAACCTAATTCAAGTATAACCTATCAAAGAAATCAGATTTACAAGTTTATTCAATTCAATTTATTTATAGGAAAATCTTGTTAATGATTCTAGAAATAAACAAAGAATATGAATTCCAAATCTCATCTAAGCATAGATTATCAAAATATTAATTAAGTATAATTTATCAAAGAATTATGATTTATGAACACT
Source organism: Dracaena cambodiana (assembly GCA_036321105.1). Lineage (NCBI taxonomy): Eukaryota > Viridiplantae > Streptophyta > Magnoliopsida > Asparagales > Asparagaceae > Dracaena > Dracaena cambodiana. The sequence goes on from JAYEPQ010000019.1 coordinate 17,878,134, forward strand.
ATCTTTTATTTATTTATAGAAAAAAATCATAATTTTATTTCTTTTTAGGAAGAAGATGAGATAAATCCATATTAGATTTATTAAACTAACTTCATCTACATCCTAGGCTAAAGAAAATTATCTACTCATAATTTTAATAAGCAAAATCAAGTTTTTATTCATAAACATAATAAAATCTAATCAAGAAAGCAATAAAATCTAAACTAGAAAGCAATTAAATCTATCTAAAAAGCAAATAGAGAACTAAAAGCAATGGCTTATCTCTGGAGCACGGTATTGTGGCCGCCACCCCTTCAGCAAAACCCTAATTTTATTAATTTAAAATGAATACAAAACTTCCGGATTCCCTTTAGAATACAAGCATATGGCCAATATATAGGTTTCGAAAATCAAACCCTAATTCTAGCATAACTGAAAAACTAAAAAATTACGACGAAACCACGGGAGAAAACTCGGGTTGTGGGGCCCACAATGGGCCGCTATTTAGCTGCACTTATCGCTAAATAGTGGTAAAAGTAAAGACTTTATTTATGAATTTTCTTCCCCATGAGTATTTTCTCCTTTTGAGTTTATTTTGATAACTGTATTGCACTTTGACTCTCTACAGCATCGTGGTCTCGTAGTCTTGCCCACTTTAGAAACTTTTTGGACTTTGATTTCCTATTCTAACTCTGATTTCATACCATCTCCTTATATGAATTGGACTACCTGAAAAAGACAATAAAAATACTCGAGTAGCATTTATTTATATACAAAAATAGATAAAATATGGGAGGAAAAATACAATATATGATACTCATCACACCCCCACACTTATCTTTTGCTAGTTCTCGAGCAAAATCTCAATCTAAAAAAAAATAAAAATCCTAACTCACTTTCGCAGGAATCACGATTGCACTTAGCACGTGCAACAAGCCTTTAAACCTCTAAGCTACCTTAGTGGACGAGTTGTGTCTCGTGAGGGTTTGAAGTGAATATACCCACAAAATTCATGAAGAAAATAGATTAAGGAGTAAAAAAAAGAAAAATAATGATAACCGAAAATCAAGAAAAATAAAAATTTTATACAAAAGAAAGAAAAACCTTTTTTTATGATATTTTCATCAATTAATCTCACTAATATACAAACTCATGAACGCATTTAGATTATCAATTTTCAAATCGAGCGTCCTATCAGATACACTTATCATTTTAATCAAAAATTTAAATCCTATCTTTCAATATCTACTAACAGATAATCCATTGGCTCTTATGCATCTACGTGCACGTGTAATAGTCTACTTCGGCCTTGGACTCCAACTCTAACTCATGATTCATCCTCTCTCTCATAACAATTTTTTCTTTTTTTTTCTCTTTTTTTTTAGAATATTTTACTTTTCATGTGAATATTCACGCTTGCTTAGGCGCAACATACTCGATTACTCAGTTCATACTCTTTTCTTTTTCTTTTTTCTTTTTTTTAGAATATTTCACCTTTCATGCGAATATTTACGCTTACTTAGGTGCAAAGTACCCGATTACTCAGATCATACTCTTTTTTTTCTTTCTTGAGGCTATTGCCTTAATACCAGGCACACCCATTATTTTATCACTCTCGAAGCTATTGCCTTAATATCAGGCTCACCCCATTATTTTATTTTTTTATTTTTTTCTTTTTTTGTTTAGAGAGAGAATACTTACTCAATCGTTATCATCTTTGTCATTAACCAAATAAACTATTATGAAGTGAAAAATAGATGTATACTTGCCTCAAAACTACTGTTAGCGATATTTATTTCTCGGATTTGATCTTTTCATAAAATTCAAAGTGTATCATCCAATCTACTCTCCTATCAAATTTCAAATCTAAATTTGTTCCGTTATCGTAATTAGGTTGATCTATTGATAAAAATACATAAATTATTTTTTTAATTAATTTTTTTTCAGTTTTTTTTTCAATTAGTTACCCTAAAATCTATCCAAAGTGTAAAATAAAGAAACCCAAAAATCTAAAAATAAAAAATAAAAAAATCCTAAAAATCGTAAAAAAATAAAAATCTCCTAATCCACTCCCACACACATAAACTTGTGTATGCCATCGTACACAAACTAAGTGTAGTAAAATAAATATAAAAACTATTATACAAATACTATACAAATAATGAAAGTCGCAAAAGTTACGATCTCAATATCATCACCCTATTAACGCATGGAAAGTGGTTATGACCTCGCGATCGCTTCCCACTTTCATAGTGTGTGCATTTTAAATGTGAAATAGGTACATTATTATATTTTATCATCCTCCTACGAGTCACGAAATTACCTGTCTGCTTCTTATACCGTCCTCGCTTTTTCTTTGTCCACATGTCAGCATTAATAATTGGGTTAAAGAATTCTTTATTATAAACCTGCCAATCATTGTTAGTAACAAGCATACATGTAGAAATATTGTGAGGTGGGAAGAGTGCAATATGATCAAGTGAATGTGGTGGTGGCTTTTCTAACGCACGAAGTAATGCGAGCTCCTCTACAAACAAATTCTCAAAAGTTTACTCATAATTCAATGGCACACTTGCATAAGTATCATCATTCATAAAATCAGTATGTGCTAATTCATCTAATAATATGAGCTCATCTTTGAACAATTGCTCAAATGAGGGTTCATTATCAGTGCAAGAGGTCGAATGAGAGAGCAAATTATGAATCATGTTGACCTCAATGAGGGAGCTCGTTGCGTGCTCATCTATATTAAATATGTTCAATGCCACAGTCATATTCCCAAACGATAACTTCATGAGGCCACTCCTGCATGCATTTGATGTTGTAAAGAATGGTTTACCCAAGATAACGGAAATTTGATTCCGTGAATTGGATATCGGCTCAGTTTCTAAGACAATGAAGTGTACAGGAAAGATAAACTCGCCGACCTTAATGAGCACATCTTCAACCATACCAAGTGGTCTCTTGATCGAACAATCAGCTAGCTGTAATGTGATCTTCGTAGATTGAAGTTTTCCTAACCCTAGTTGCTGATAAACAGTGTAAGGAAGCAAATTAACACTTGCCCCTAAATCAAGCAACGCCCTATCAAATGTAGTGTTCCTAATGGTGCATGAGATTGTAGGGGAACCTGGATCTTTGTACTTGATAGGTAAGGAGTTAGAGTAGATTTGCGATATATTTATAGTAAGAAAAACTTTCTCAAGAATATTTCATACTCGTTTCTTAGTACACAAATTCTTGAGGAACTTAGCATAAGTAGGAACCTATTGTATAATGTCAAGGAGTAGAATATTAACCTTCACATGCTGAAAGGTTTTAAGAATCTTTTCTACTTGCGGTGAAGACTTCCTAAGCCGATTGGGATATGGTGCTTTCGGTTTAGGAACAGGTTCTTATAATTAAGTATGTAACAGTGATGGAGGTGATGGAGATGGTCATGGAGAAAGGGGTAGAAGAGATGATGTAGCCTGCGAGATAGTAGGAGTGGGATCAGGGGGCATGGCTACATAATTATCCACTTGCTTGCCAGATCTAAGCGTGTGAATGGCATTGTATTGGTGGACATGCGACTGATTGGAGTTTGAGAAACTGGCATTAGAGTTCGTTATGGGTTGACTTGGGAAGGTATCCTGGTCACGTTCACTGATCTGACTCGCTAATTGTCCAACCTGCTGCTCTATATTCTTTATAGAATGAGAGTTCACGAGCAGTTGCTGACTTGTATTTTGAATAAAATCAGCTGACACTTTCATAAGATTTTGCATGTGTGTGTCAAGGTTGGACATATGCATGTCAAATTTGGAATGAGACTTAAGAAGATTTTCAACTTGCTTCTCAAGTGACTGAAGTTGCTTTTCTTGTTCATTATTAGACCACTGTTGTGGATGTGAGTAGTTTTGTGTATGTGGTCTATTCTGATTGCTCCCATAATTTGATGCATTTGGGTGTTGATAAGCACCCACATTTGGTCTTGAGAACTGACCATTGGCTGGAGGCTGTATGTTAGGGTCAGGGCCCCTCTGATATTGTCCTTAACCCATGATAGATTTGGATGGTTCCTCCAGCCAGGATTGTATGTAGGAGCGTAAGGATTATTCATAAGTCCTTGATACAAGGCGTTAGCCTGCTCAAGTGTGGGACCCATAAAATTCATTAATAATGGACACTCCTCCATAACATGATTCGGAGTTCCGCAATTAAAACATTTGGGAATTTGAATTTGATTTACCTGACCCACCGGTGGAGCACTAGGAGTCTCCAATACCTCAATTCTCCTCATAAGGGCTGCAATCTTAGTTTCGGCAGCTATAGAGTTGTCGATGCTATGGATCCCACCCTTATGTACAAAAGTTGATGCACTGGGTTTCTCAGTGGGACTCTCCCACTGCATAGTCTTCCATGATAGGTCTTCAAGAAAGTCCCATGCTTCATCCTCGTTTTTCCTCATAAACTCCCCCTGACACATGGATTCAAGCAGAGTTTTGGATGTGTAATCGAGTCCTTCGTACACGATTTGACACAACTGCCACTTTTCTATCGCATGGTGGGGGCACTGAGCTAAAAGGTCCTTGAACCGTTCCAAGTATTTCCAGAAGGGTTCTCCCGGCACTTGACATAATTGATTAATTTGATTTCGTATCTTTACTGTCTTATGCGTGGGATAATATTTCTTAAGAAATACCGTAACGAATTCATCCCAAGTAGTGATTGAATTAGTAGGCATACTGTACAACTTCTTGGCATTATCCTTAAGTGCAAAGGGGATGAAGCGGAGCTTAATTGCACCCTCCGATAAGTGCTGCAGTTTTATCATCACGTATACTTCCTGAAATTCACTGATAAAGAGATATGCATCCTCTGAATCAGAACCAGTGAATTTAGGAAGCATATTGATGTACTGCGGTTTCAACTCATAGTGATTACCCGCTGCGTGTGGAAGTTTTATGCATGATGGAAGTGATGTGCGCAATGGGTAACATCGATCCTGAAGGATCGGGATCGGTTGGTCCATCTTGGCATCCATGAGCAAATCCGATCTCACTAGTCGACCAAATTGATCACGGGTCCAATGTGGCATGAACCAGCGACCGTGAGTGTATGCGTGAATTTCATAAACTAATGCAGGAAGTGGGGTATGGTGGAGAGATAAAACGGTGGAATAGATATGATAAAAAAAATGTGATTTCTACAGTGCCTAATATTTTTTTATTTTTTACAAAACCAGAGAACCAAAATACAGAACTGGAGAAAATTAGAGCTCATAATTTACCAAAGAAGCTGCTAAACAACGGTATTAGCCGCTGAATAGCAGTTAAACCAGAGAGTTTGACTCTCTGGTTTCTGCTGCACAGATCTGAGGCTTCTTCTATCCTTTTTGTCTTCCTATATCTGCACTATATGGTCCCTGCACACTCAACACACACTATTAACCCGTAAAACGTCAGAAAAAGTAAGAAAAACACCGTCGATCCCCATCAACGACGCCAAAAACTTGATGTGATATTTACTGCAAGTGTACAGTATCAGTTGTAGCGCTATATAGGTCATCCCACAGAGATCTAAGGTGTTTCTGTATTCCTTACTCTTTCCTTAGTCTAACGGACTAACTATGAGTTTTTAGATCGAGAGAAGATTAGTTTTAAGTTCTAGAGATTAGCCTAGGATCTCGAATCTATTAGAATAATAGCCTAACAATAAATTATCTCTTTCTTCCTAACTTTTTATTTATGCACGGTTAAGTAACATATTAAAAAGGTGATTTTTTAATTTGATTTTAATCAAGTGCCCCAAAGTATGACCTATCAAGTGATGTGCAAGTATAGACCATCAAATATAACACCTTTCTTAAAAACAAATCATATCAAATAGAAAATCTCATAACGAAAAGAAAAGAAATAAACTTCAAACCCTAATCTAAGCATAGCTATCAAGAAACCTAATTCAAGTATAACCTATCAAAGAAATCAGATTTACAAGTTTATTCATTCAATTTATTTATAGGAAAATCTTGTTAATGATTCTAAAAATAAACAAAGAATATGAATTCCAAATCTCATCTAAGCATAAATTATCAAAATATTAATTAAGTATAATTTATCAAAGAATTATGATTTATGAACTCTATCTTTTATTTATTTATAGAAAAAATCATAATTTTGTTTTTTTTAGAAAGAAAATGAATTAAATCCATATTAGATCTATTAAACTAACTTCATCTACATCGTAGGGCTAAAGAAAATTGATACTCATATTTTTAATAAGCAAAATCAAGTTTTTATTCATAAACACAATAAAATCTAATTTAGAAAGCAATAAAACCTAAACTAGAAAGCAATTAAATCTATCTAGAAAGCAAATAAAGAACTAAAAGCAATGGCTTATCTCTAGAGCACGGTGCTGTGGCCGCCACCCCTTCAGCAAAACCCTAATTTTATTAGTTTCAAACGAGTACAAAACTTCCGGATTCCTTTTAGAATACAAGGATACGGCTAATATATAGGCTTCGAAAATCAAACCCTAATTTTAGTAGAACTGAAAAACTAAAAAATTACGACGAAGCCATGAGAGAAAAGTCGGGTTGTGGCGCCCACAATGGGCCGCTGTTTAGCTGCACTTATCACTACATAGCAGTAAAAGTAAAGAGTTTATTTATAAATTTTCTTCCCCAAGAGTATTTTCTCATTTTGAGTTTATTTTGATGACTGTATTGCACTTTAACTCTCTGAAGCATCGTGGTCTCGTAGTCTTCTCCACTTTAGAAACTTTTCGGACTTTGATTTTCTACTCCAACTCTGATTTTATGTCATCTCCTTGTATGAATCGGACTACCTGAAAAAGATACTAAAAATACTCGAGTAGCATTTATTTATATACAAAAATAGATAAAATATGGGAGTAAAAATACAATATATGATACTCATCATTGATTTAGGGGCAAGTGTCAACTTGCTTCCTTACAATGTTTATCAGTAATTGGGGTTAGAAAAACTTTAACCTACCAAGGTCACATTACAGTTAGCTGATCGTTTGATCAAGAAACCACTTGGTATGGTTGAGAATGTACTCATTAAGGTCGGCGAGTTTATCTTTCCTGTAGATTTCATTGTCTTAGAAACTGAGCCGATGTTCAATCCACGAAACCAAATTTCCGTTATTTTGGGTAGACCATTCCTTACAACATCAAATGCATTAATTGATTGCAGGAGTGGCCTTATGAAGTTATTATTTGGGAATATGACTGTGGCATTGAATATATTCAATATGGATGAGCACGCAACGAACTCCCTCATTGAGGTCAACATGATTCATAATTTGCACTCTCATTTGACCTCTTGCACTGATAATGAATTCTCATTTGAGCAAATATTCAAAAATGAGCTCATACTATTAGAACAATTGGTACATACTGATTTTATATATGATAATACTTGTGCAAGTGTGCCATTAATTTATGAGCAAACTTTTGAAGATTTCTTTGCAGAGGAGCTCGCATTACTTCATGAGTTAGAAGAGCCACCACCACGTTCACTTGATCATATAGCACTCTTCTCACCTCATAATATTTCTACATGTATGCTTGTTACCAACGATGATTGGCAGGTTTATAATAAAAAATTCTTTAACCCAATTGTTAATACTTACATGTGGACAAAAAAAAAACGAGGACGGCATAAGCTACAGACAGGTAATTTCGTGACTTGTAGGAGATTGATGAGATATAATAATGCACCCACTTCATGTTTAAAACATACACACTACGAAAGTGGGAAGCGATCGAGAGGTTGTAACCGCTTTCCATGCATTAATAGGGTGATGATATTGAGATCGTAAATTTTACGACTCTCATTATTTGTATAGTATTTGTATAATAGTTTTTATATTTATTTTACTATACTTGGTTTGTGTATGAGGGCATACATGAGTTTAGGTGTGGGAGAGTGGGTTAGTATATTTTCTTCGTGTTTTTCTAGGATTTTTAGTTCTTTTTAGAATCATTATTTTATTTTTAGATTTTTAGGCTTTTTTATTTTACACTTTGGGTAGTTTTTAGGGTAACTAACTAAAAAAAAACTAAAAAAAATTTTGAAAAACAAATTAATATGTTTTCATCAATAGATCAAACTAATTACAGATAAAAGAACAAATTTATATCTGAAATTTGATAGGAGAGTAAATTGGATGATACACTTTGAATTTTATGAAAAAAAATTAAAATCCAAAAAATAAATACTGCTAACAGTAGTTTTGAGGCAAGTATACATTTATTTTTCACTTCACAATAGTTTATTAGGTTAAGAACAAAGATGATAACGAATGAGTAAGTTTTCTCTATCTAAACAAAAAAAAGTGAGAATAAAATAATGGGGTGAGCCTGGTATTAAGGCAATAGTCTCGAGAGTGATAAAATAATGGGGTGCACCTGGTATTAAGGCAATAGCCTCAAGAGTGAAAAAAAAGAGTATGATCCAAGTAATCGGGTACTTTGCGCCTAAGTAAGCGTGAATATTTGCATGAACGGTGAAATATTCTAAAAAAAGAAAAAGAAAAGAAAAGAAAAGAGTATGAACCGAGTAATCGGGTACGTTGCGCCTAAGCAAGTGTGAATATTCGTATGAAAGGTGAAATATTCTTATAAAAAGAAAAAAGAAAAAAAATAAAAAAATTGTTATGAGAGAGGAGATGAATCATGTGTTAGAGTCCAAACCCGAAGTAAACTATCACACATGCATGTAGTTGTATAGGAGCCAATGAATTATCTGTTAGTGGGTATTGAAAGATAGGATTTAAATTTTTTATTAAAATAATAAGTGTATCTGATATGACGCTCGATTTGAAAATTGATAATCTAAATGCGTTCTTGAGTTTATATATTAGTGAGATTAATTGATGAAAATATTATATAAAAAAATTTCTTTCTTTTGTATAAAATTTTTATTTTACTTAATTTTTGGTTATCCTTATTTTTCTTTTCTTTATTTCTTAATCTATTTTCTTCATGAATTTTGTTGGTATATTCACTGCAAACCCTCACGAGACAACACTCGTCCACTAGGATAACCTAGGGGTTTAAAAACTTGTTGCACATGCTAAGTGCAATCGCGATTCCTGCGAAAGTGAGTTAGGATTTTTCTTTTTCTTTTTAGGATTAGGTTTTTCTCGAGAACTAGCTAAAGATAGGTGTAAGGGTGTGATGAGTATCATATATTGTATTTTTTTCTCCCATACTTTATCTATTTTTGTATATAAATAAATGTTACTCGGGTATTTTTAGTGTGTTTTCAAGTAATCCAATTCATACAAGGAAATGGTATGAAATTAGAGTTGGAGTAGGAAATCAAAGTCCGAAAAATTTCTAAAGTGGGCAAAATTACGAGACCACGATGCTGCAGAGAATCAAAGTGCAATACAGTCATCAAAATAAACTCAAAAGAGAAAATACTCGAGGGGAAAAAAATTCGTAAATTAACTACCTATTTGTACCGCTAATTTGCGGTAATTACCGCTAATTAGCAGCCCAAAGCGGGCCCCATAACCCGGGTTTTCTCTCGTGACTTCGTTTTAGTCTTTTAGTTTCACAATTGTATTAGAATTGGGTTTGGTTTTCCAAAACCTATATATTGGCCGTATCCTTATATTCTAGAGAGAATCCTGTAAGTTTTGTACTTGTTTTTAATTTAATAAAATTAGGATTTTGCTGAAGGGGTGACAACCACAATACCGTACTCCAGAGGTAAACCATTACTTTTAATTCTTTATTTTCTTTTTAGATAGATTAATTACTTTCTAGTTTAGGTTTTATTGTTTTCTAGATTAGATTTTATTGTGTTTATGAATAAAAATTCGATTTTGCTTATTAGGAATATGAGTAGCTAATTTTTTTTAGCCGTAGGATGTAGATGAAGTTAGTTTAATTGATTTAATATGGATTTATCTCATCGTCTTCCGAAAAAGAAATAAAGTTATGATTTTCTATAAATAAATAAAAGATAGAGTTCACAAATCATAATTCTTTGATAAATTATGCTTAATTAATATTTTGATAATCTATGCTTAGATGAAATTTAGAATTCTTATTCTTTGTTTATTTTTGGAATTATCAATAAAGATTTTCCTATAAATAAATTGAATTGGATAAACTTGTAAATCTAATTTCTTTGATAGGTTATACTTAAGTTCGGTCTTTTGATAGCCTATACTTAAATTAGGGTTTAAAGTTTTTTTTTTTTTCTTTTGTTTATAAGATTTTCTACTTGATATGATTTGTTTTTGAGAAAGGTGTTATCTTTGATGGTCTATACTTGCACATCACTTGATAGATCATACTTAGGGGCACTTGATTAAAATCAAATTAAAAAGATCACCATTTTAATATGTTACTTAACCGTGCATAATTAAAAAGTTAGGAAGAAAGAGATAATTTATTATTAGGCTATTATTCTAATGGATTCGAGATCCTAGGCTAACCTCTAGAACTTAAAACTAATCTTCTCTCGATCTAGAAACTCATAGTTAGTCCGTTAGACTAAGGAAAGAGTAAGAAACGCAGAAACACCTTAAATCCCTGTGGGACGACCTATTAAGTGCTACAACCAACACTGTGCCCTTGCAGTTAAATTATAACATCACGAGTCATGAACAAGCTATTTATTACCTCAATAGAATGATGATCGGGGCGGAACAACGGTATAACCCAGTGGAGAAGGAATGTTTAGCTTTAGTGTTTGCAGTGCAGAAAATGCGACACTATTAAGTTGGACAAACCATCCACGTTATATCGAGAGTTAACTCCGGAGAATACTAATGACTAAACCCGGATCGTTGAATTCGTGGCTATCCAATTGGCCTATTTTGCTATCACAATATGATATGCATTTTGTCCCACAAAAATCTATTAAAGGACAGGCTGTAGCCGACTTCCTAGCCAAACATCCAGTCCCGGCATTCTCGAAGCTATACGAACAAATCCCTGGAGAGTTAGGTGAATGGAGCCCAATTCCAAAAGCAGACAACTCGCAAGAGCCTCCAGAGGCAAATACAGTCGCGAAAGGTGTATGGCAACTTTTCTTCAATGTCGCCTCCCGAATGAGATCCGAAGGAAGAATGACAGCGGGGGTAGGAGTTGTTTTCGTCTCTCCTCACAACCACATCATCTCTCGAGCCTACTCATTAACAAATTCGTGCTCCAACAATGTCGCGGAGTATAACGCCCTCCTAATCGGTTTAAAGATAGCTAAACAACTGGGGGTCGAACATTTGGAGACATATGGAGATTCTCAACTGATTGTAAATCAAATGAAAGAGGAATATGAGATCAAACATGAAGACCTTTTGCATATTATCGCGCAGTAATTAAAATAGCCGATGGTTTCAATGGTTTCTATGTCAGTCACGTAAAGCGCCACCGAAACAGCTATGCAGATTCACTAGCTTCCTTAGCTGCTACATTAGCCTTGCCCAAGCATGCTAGAAAGCAAATTATGGTAGGGAGCAGGAAATTATTTTGTCCAAAAGACGAACTCAAACAGGAAATGAGGGAACCACAGGAAGACGAAGCTGAGGTTTTCGAGTCAAGTCTAGTTATGTCTTTTACGATATATTACCTGAAGATCCAAAAGAAACCAGGGCAATCCAAAGAAGGGCTATCCGGTTCTACTATAATGCGGAGCTCCAGACATTGTACAGAAAATCTTATGATAGAATCTTACTTCGCTGTCTCTCTAATCGCAAAGCTCGAAAAGTACTTGAAAAAGCTCATGCTGGCATCTGCGGAGCACACCAGCCAGGGCCGAAACTCTGGGATAGAATCCGAAGGATGGGATATTATTAGCCTAAGATAATGACAGAAGTGGTTAATTATGCCAAGACGTGTAGGGCCTGCCAAATACATGAAAATTTTATACATCAAGCTCCAGAATATCTCCACCCAACGGCTACATCGTGGCCGTTTGAGCAATGGGGTATGGACATTATTGGACCAATTTCTCCGCCATCAACGAGAGGACACCGGTTCATTCTAACTATAACGAATTACTTTTCAAAATGGACTGAAGCAGTTTTCCTAACCAAAATAAAGTCATCGGATGTTATCAAATTCATCAAACACCATATGCTTTATCGCTTGGGAGTGTCCAAGAGTATCATTCATGACAACGGGCCTCAGTTCGTGAGCCAAGTATTTTTCAGATTCTGCAACAAATACAGGATTGAAGATGTAGCTTCATCACCATATTACCCTGCAGCCAATTGGCTAGCAGAAGCTTTCAATAAGACCATTGTAAAACTCCTCAAAAAGTTTGTATTATCCAATCAAAGGGACTGGGATGAGAAGCTCGGAGAATGTCTGTGAGTGTATCGCACCACGATCTGAACCCTCACTAATGCCACGTCTTTTTCTTTGGTATACGGATCAGAAGCGGTCTTACCTTTGCAAATTCAAATTCTATCGTTGCGAGTCGCGTTAACGGCTAGGATGACGCAAGAAGAAAGATATCAGCAAAGACTCCAAGAATTAGAAGTCTTGGATGATAAGCGGTTGGAAGCTCAACAGAGTATTGAACTATACCAGGCGCAAATCTCCAGAATCTTTAACAAAAAGGCCAAACGAAGAACTTTCAAAAAGGGCGATCTGGTCCTTTTAGTAAGAAGACCGATCATAACTAGCCAAAAGCCTAGAGCAAAGTTCCAGCCAAAGTGGGAGGGACCTTTTGTCATTGATACGGTTTACTCCAACGGCGCATATCGGTTGGCAAAACCAAATGGTGATAAGATCATGATGCTAATCAATGGCAAATTTCTGAAGAAATATTATTCTTAGTAAAACTGCGGAACACCAGTTGTAATGTGATCTGGGTAGTTCAATGCAAATGACGAATAAAACCTTGTCTGTAATCAGGAGTTCATTAACAAAGATTTGTGGTTCTAGACTAAAGATCTTTAAGTCGCGGATCGAAATTTCCTTTCTTTCAAATTTTTCAAGTTAAAAATACCTCTGGCAAATCAAATTTCCTTTCTTTCCAAATTTGCCAAGTTAAAAACACCTCTAGCGAATCAAAGTTCCTTTCTTGCCAAGTTAAAAACACCTCTAGCGAATCAAAGTTCCTTTCTTGCCAAGTTGAAAATACCTCTGGCGAATCAAAGTTCCTTTCTTGCCAAGTTAAAAACACCTCTAGCGAATCAAATTTCCTTTCTTTCCAAATTTGTCAAATTAAAAATATCTCTGGCAAATCAAAGTTTCTTTCGGTCAAATTTGCCAAGTCAAAAAAAAATACCTCTGGCGAATCAAAGTTTCTTTCTGTCAAATTTGCCAAGTCAAAAAAAATACCTCTGGCGAATCAAAATCTTCATACTGAAAGTCACTAGACAGTGCGAGTTTCAATCTGATCAGCGAACTTAACAAGAAGGTCTTTCATTCACAGCAATTTCGGGTGCTTGGAAAATTTTGAGTGATTTTAAGATTATCAAGTTAACAGTTATCTTTGGTAGTCAACATCAGAATCATCCATCATCACTTTTAGTTATGCAAAAAAAAAAGAGCTTTGCTAGATCAAAATTACAGAGAGTTCCTTAGCACTATACAATCAATAAGAATGAATACAAATCACTGATGTTTGCTTCTGTAGCCTCCTCTTCCAGGGACGGCTTGAAGGCAGTGGTCTGCTCCTGTAGGCTCTTCTTCTAGAATGACGAACTTGCTTTTGTAGCCTTCTCTTTCAGCATGGCTCAGATCAAAAAGTTTGCTCCTGTAGCCTCTTCTTTCGAAAGGGCAAATTTGCTTCTATAGCCTCCTCTTCCAAGAACGGCTTAAAGGTAAAAAGATTGCTCTTGCAGTCTTTTCTTGCCAATGATCAGGGCCTCCGAGTTGGTTTTCTCAGTCATGATCAACGTCACCAGTGGCTAGATCAATGCAAAACTAGGCATACCAAATGCATGCACCCAGACGTACAACGTGAGGGGTTGCACAAATTCAATGCCCTGGTCATTAGCACCCCAACCTTGTGGGATGCTAGGCATGAAATAAAACAATGCCACAGACCCGAAATCTTTTCTCTCATGAAAAATACATGAGACTTTCCAATACCCTAGAGGTATTGGAAGCAATTATAAGCCCATCGGATCTGGGTTATTGTTAAGGAGAATGACTATGATTATCTCCTGCAGCCAATTCAAATTCTTGTTAAAAAAGAAAGAAGAGAAGAGGGAGGATGATATTAATTAGATGAAGAAGTTTAGCTTAGTTAAGAAAAATGACTACCGTTAGAAAAACACTTTTGGTGGAACACCCCTATGGATTAATGCAGTCTGGAGGTCTTGTAACATGTCAACTCCTATCCATCGCCTCGGTTGGAGAAGAAGAAATTATGGCTGCACAAATAAATCAACTACAAAAGAAAAGAAGAGAAGATAAGGGAGAAGAAACTTTTCTATATCAGAATAATCTTTCATGGAAGAAGTCATGCATTTTATATAGACGCTCTGGTAATTATGATCTTCGGTTGGGAAGAGATGAAGCCGAAATCTTCGGTTAAGATTCTCGGCTCAAATCTCAACAGAATTTACTATTGTTTCATAGGACGTTTAGATCTCGCGGCCCGGAGATCTCATCATTAATGAAGACATATAATGCTTGGGATTCCGTGCTTGACGGCCTCATCCCAAGGCTCGCAGAAGTCTTTACAAATTCTGAAGAATTTTGGATTATCCCATGAATTTCCAAGAAGAAAGTCGCGAACCTAAACTCGCGACCCTCGGGATTCAAGATCGCAAGTTTAGTGTTGATCTTGTTAATTCGCAAACCTCCGGATGTAGAGTTACAAATCTGACAAAGACTCATGAAAATCACATGCCTGATACATAGATACCAGAATTGTATGAAGACTCGCGAATTTCAAAACTTAAGATGACAAATTTATTGCAAACCTTTGAAGACAAATACAAAGTCATGATTTAGAAGTACAAAATCAAGTTCGCTACAAGAAAGAAAAAGAGCTTCTCGAATCCTAAGGAGGAGAGTCTTTACAATTCAATGGTTCTGAAGGGCTTTTATCCTCTCCTCAGCATCGCCAATTTCTTGCTCGATGACCTCATAAGCTTGGACAGCAGCTTGGTGACGCAATTCCTCATCACTGGCAAGACATTCTGCACTGCAGCAACCTCTAATCTATCCAATTCAGCTTGTATCGCCTGAAGATCTTTGATTGTATTGTCCCGCTCTCAGGATAAGTTAGTAAGATTCTTCATTTACTCGTCACGTTCCTTAGTGATCTTAACCAGGAAAACTTGAGCTCTGGCGATGGACTCTTAGGTCCTGGCGATAGCCTGGTCATGGTCCTTGACAATTGAAGCAATAGCCTCCACCCTGCAAGGCTAAGGATTGACTGTCTGACTGGCCATTTTCCAAGGAAGCTCTGTAAGCATTAACTTTCTCCTGGGTCTCCCTCTGGAACCTAAGTTGTCCCTCCTTCAGCTTCTGGAAAATAGTTTCAACTGCCTCAGATTTGTCGGCACTCCTAGACTTCGATAAGGAGTTGGCATGCTTTTGAAGTTAAGTTATCATAAGCCTAAAGGAGCAGTTTCTCTTCTCCGCCAATACTGACTATGCCAGTCAAGTAAATATTGAGGACATTAGCGAGCGAAGCAAAAGAAGCTCCCTTCAGTATCTTGTCAATGCAATTGTAGATACTTAAATATATATATATATATATATATATATATAAAATAATAATTAAGAAAATAAAAAAATAATAATAATAATAAATAAATAAAAATATATTAAAAAATAAAAATAAAATAAAAGCGAGTGCCCACCCGCGGGAGGAATCCCGCGGGTGGGCACCCGCGGGACTTCTCCCGCGGGTGCCCAGCACCCGCGAGAGTTCCTCCCGCGGGTGCCCAGCTGCGGGAGAGTCCCGCGGGTGGGCTCCCGCGGGTGAGCACCTGCGAGAGATCTCCCGCGGGTGCCTCCCGCGGGAGCAATCCAGCAGGTGGGCACCCATGGGAGCGATCTCGCAGGTGCCAACCCGCGGGTTGTTTTCCGCCTATTTCCGTTGTTTATTTCACTGATATTCTGTGATCCGATTTTTTAGGGAGGATTCGAGCCGGATTTCGAGCGGATTCGGTCTATAAAAGAAAGGAATTGAGTAGGGAGAAAGGACTTTTGGACAATTTTAGGCGAGCTCGTGAGATTAAGGAGCGAAGCAGAGCTATTCTATTCCAGGTCAGACGGTCAACGGAGTGCACCAGCGAGGCTCCATCGCCACCCGAACCCACATAAAAAACAGGGAATAAATTAATATTCCCGTTCTTGTTATTTCTCATATTTCTTTTGTAATCTCAATTTTCGTTGTAATCAAACAATTTTACAATGGAAGGAGAAATCCAATTTTTGAGCAAATAAGAACTGGCGACCACAGTGGGAGCCTCTCTGTTCACAACAGAGAATATGGTGGCGCAGTCTGATTTGGTAGCGATCGGATCTGTCGTTGAAACGCTGGTAGTAGAAGTCTACCAGCAAAAATATGAGGAATTTCTTTCTTCCTCTAATTCGGAGCCTAGGCGTCATCGCCGGGACGATGAAAAAAGGTGAGGCGTCATCGCCCACCGGAAATCAAAAGGCGTCATCGCCTATTAAAACTTACGATGCGTCATCGCCAGTTGAAACTGACAAGACGTCATCGTCTGTCAAGTATACGGCGTTATCGCCCATTCCAAAGTCAAACCAAAAGTCAAATCAAACTCTAACCCGCTCCCAAAAGAGAAACCTAAGGCGTAAAACTCAACGAGCACGCATCAATCATACAGAAAGGGTTGCAGAAAATTCTGGAACAATGAAAAATTTCGGGGCAAACCCACTGATGCAACCACGGGTTGAATCCCGCAAAAGCAACCCCACAGGTGGCAACCCGCGGCTTGCAACCGCGGGTGGCAACCCGCAGTTGCCAACCGCGGGTGCCAACCCGCGGTTGCCAACCACGGGTGGCATCCCGCGGCTTGCAACACCCGCGGGTTGCACCCCGCAGGAGCGAACCCACGGGTACAAACCCACAGTTGCAACCGCGGGTTGCATCCCGCAAATGCCACCGACGGGTTACATTAAATGAACACAACCCTCATGTCTCTTCAAGCACGCCTATGGTGAGCTCACTACATACACCAAGAATTTTAATCTCTCTATCAGAGGCGTGCGGGGCCCACACAACTAATCAGGCCAGTGTGCACTCCAGAAGAATCCGCAGAAGAGTTGGAGAACAATCTGATGCTGGAAAAGAGCTCAGCCCTGAAATATAGCAAACTCTCCAGTATTATGAACCAAATTTGTGACGCAAGAGGCGTCAAGATGCAAATAGAGAGGAGAAGATACCTCAAGTTTGAGAGAGTACCTCAATTGGAAGAAAAACTCCTAACAAAATATCCCTCACTGCCAATGCGAACAGCTAATATCAACCGTTCTATCAAACTGCCGATGTAACTCGAAACGCTCCATTTTTTAGCGGATCACTGAGCCCAAAAGAATACATACGGTAAAAAAAGTGTGCTCTGAAACCGATATGCCTGCTGCTACATCGCATATGGTTAATAAAGGCAAAAGGGTGGTCGGAAGCAACCCTTCAGATAAGGAAATCACTCCAGGGTCAAAAGAAGTTTCTATCGAACCAGAGGGCGTGCGCCTAGAAGAAGTCTCTAAAAGGCTTGAGAGACAAGAAAAACGTCTCGAACAGCAAGAAGAGACCATAGAAGAAATGAAACAACTTTTAATTGAGTTGTTAGCTCAAACTAGAAAGAGCCAATCCTCGTCATCCGTTTCTGGTCGGCAGAAAGGAAAACGACCCGTCCAAATAAATGAAAACAGCGAGGACGAGGATGAAGAAGTGCCTCCTCATTTAAGAGAGGAAGAGGAAGTGAAGGTTATCATCAACCCTCACGTAGAAAAAATAGAGATGATGGAGAACCAACTACAAGCTCTTCTTCATCGCAAAAAACTGCAAGAGGTGGGGCTAGTACGTCCATATATCATAGAATGAGAAACCGTACCTTACCCTGCAAAATATAAACCGTTGAATCTTCAATCATTCGACGGTAAAGGTTCGCCGCAGCAACACATCTTCTACTTTATGTCGCAGACAGGACACCTCATGGGGAATGATCCGACTATGACTAAGATATTTGCGAGCACTTTACGGGGGCCCGCATTTACCTGGTTCATGCAGCTACCCCAGGGAACAATTAAATCATGGGCTGATGTAAAACGTGAGTTCCTAGTCCGATTCTTTGAAGATGATACAGAAGTCTCTATACTATCTTTGCTAACAGCGAAGAAAGAAGAAGGCGAAACGGTCAAAACTTATGTCGAGAGGCTCCGAGAACTTTCTGTTCGATGCCCATATGGTATGACGCAGGACACGCTTGTGGAAACCTGCAGACAAAACTTTTTGACCGATATCCTAGACAAGATGGGCTCGGTCGAATCCAAATCATGGAAAGATCTGCTTAAGCAGGGTGAACAGGCCGAAGAAATACTTCGACGTCTCGAAAATCAGCAGTCCACAATCGGAAGCAGTACAAATGAACCTCCATTCCATTTCTCCCGTTCTAAAGGGAAAGACATAATGGCAATGGCGGTAGAGAACACATCGAAACAGAAACCATGGCCAACTATAAGCAACACAGCAAAGTCGCCCAGGCTTCAAAAGCAGTATTCGTTTAAGGATGAGCATACTGCTACTATGTTCAATCTACTCAGCAAACGCAAGATGCTTAAGTTGCCGGAGAGCAAGAGGCCTGAAGAGGTTGGGAAGACTAACGATCCCAATTACTACATATACCATCGGATTGTAGGTTACCCTACAAACAATTGTTTTATTCTAAAAGACAAAATCCAAGCGTTGATTGACGCTGGAGCAGTTCAGCTCAAAGCTGAACAAAAAAGGAGTTAGAGCTAACTCCGACACATCTAATGTGTGTGTCTAAAAGTACCACTTGGGCTCACAACAATTCCCAAGACGAGTTCGGGGCAGTTAATTTAAACCCCCATAAAAAAATGATAAAACAAAAAGAAAAGACAAAGAAAAAAGAAAAAAGCATGAATTGCCCTACGCCACCAAGGCTACGGGAAGAGAATAAATTTCTCGCCAACCCCTTCATACTGGGGGTAGAAAGTATGAAATTACCCAACGTCGACAAGGCTACGGGAAGAGAATAAATTTCTCGCCAACCCCATCATACTGGGGGTAAAAAGTATGAATTGCCCAATGCCGTCAAAGCAACGGGAAGAAAACCACTTTCTCGCTAACCCCGTCATACTGGGGGTAAAAAGTATGAATTGCCCAATACCGACAAGACAACGGGAAGAGAATAAATTTCTCGCCAACCCCATCATGCTGGGGGTAAAAAGTATGAATTGCCCAATGTCGATAAGGCTACGGGAAGAGAATAAATTTCACGCCAACCCCATCATACTTGGGGTAAAAAGTATGAAATTACCCAACGCCGATAAGGCTACGGGGAGAGAATAAATTTCTCGCCAACCCCATCATACTGGGGGTAAAAAAGCATGAATTACACAACGCCATCAAGGCAACGGGAAGAGAATAAACTTCTCGCCAACCCCAACATGCTGGGGATAAAAAGCATGATTTACCCAACGCCATCAAGGCAACGGAAAGAGAATAAATTTCTCGCCAACCCCTTCATGCTGGGGGTAAAAATATGAATTACCCAACGCCATCAAGGCAACGGGAAGAGAATAAATGTCTCGCCAACTCCAACATGCTGGGGGTAAAAGGCATGAATTACCCAACGCTATCAAGGCAACGGGAAGAGAATAAATTTCTCGCCAACCCCTTCATGCTAGGGTTAAAAGTATGAATTACCCAACGCCGACAAGGTTACGGAGAGAGAATAAATTTCTCGCTGACCCCACTATGCTGGGGGTAAAAAGTATGAATTACCCAACGCCGACAAGGCTACGGGAAGAGAATAAATTTCTCGCCAACCCCTTCATGTTGGGAATAAAAGTATGAATTGCCCAACGCCGCTAAGGTAAAGGGAAGAGGAAAAGTTTGGCATTTAAGCCCAAATGAAACCCTCGACAACTCACCATGCTGAGGGGAATAGCATGGCTAGCCCGACTCAAACGGTAGTTGGTAAAGGCTAATCAAATCCATTGATAGCTGGGGGTTTGCTAAAAATCCCATGACAAATCTATCACAACAGTATCCTTATCTGAATATAATGATACATCGCTGCCCTAAGCTGCTAAGGTAAAGGGAAGAGGAAAAGTCTGGCATTTAAGCCCAAACGAAACTCTCGACAACTCACCATGCTGAGGGGAATAGCATGGCTAGCCCAACTCAAACGGTAGTTGATAAAGACTAATCAAATCCGTTGATAGCTGGAGGTTTGCTAAAAACCCTAATCAGATAAATCTCTTGTCACGTTAAGATTTCACCTCTGACAACAAAAAAAATTCTCTCGTCATTTTTATCCAGCAGAGCAAGTGACACTCCAAAATATTTGTCAAGTTAAAATCATACCTCTGACATCATAATTCAAAATCAAATGAAATAAAATCCGATTAAATCTCCTGTCATGTTAAGGTTTCACCTCTGACAGAAAAGAAAACTCACACTTCATCAAGTCCAATATTGCAGTTTCTGATAAATTTGTTTTTGATATCGTTAAGTTAAAAATTACCTCTGACGAAAATCATCTCTCTATCAAGTTAACAGTTACCTCTGATAGTCTGATTCCAAAGATAAATACGTTAACCGTCACCTCTGTTTAGTCAGCTTGTCCCTATCACGACCAGATCCTCTGAATAGGTTGAGCTTCAAGACACGTTTAATGTCACCTCTGTCTTTCCCTGATCCGTCATACTAGATGTCACTGAACGGTTAGGATTCTAATAAGCATGTTAATATGATACCTCTGCTTGACCTAAAATAAGTACGTTAACATCATACCTCTACTAGTTATCTGATGAGCACGTTAAAATTATACCTCTACTTGTCATTGAATAATTGAATATGTTAACATTTATCTTTGTCTACAAAATCCTTTAAAACGTCTGATAATCAAAATTAAATAATCCAAAGTGTTTCGAAATTCAGAACGACTCAATACAAAACTTCGAAAACTTTGGAGGGAGTTATGTAGACACTAAAAAAATAATAAATATATATATATATATATATATAATTAAATAATAATAATAATAATAAATAAAAATAATAATAATAATAATAAAATAATAATAATAATAATAATAAAATCATAATAATAAAAAAAATCCAAAGTGTTTCGAAATTCTGTACGACTCAATACAGAACTTCGAAAACTTTGGAGGGGGTTATGTAGATACTATATATAAATATATATATATATATATATATATATATATATATATATATATATATACTAAATATATATATATATAATAATAATTAAGAAAATAAAAAATAATAATAAATAAATAAATAAAAATATATTAAAAAATAAAAATAATAATAAAAGCGGGTGCCCAGCACTTGCGGGATTTTCTCCCGCGGGTGCCAACCCGCGAGAGAAGTCCCACGGGTGCCCAGCACCCGCAGGAGTTCCGCCCGCGGGTGCCTCCCGCGGGAGCAATCCCGCGGGTGGGCACGATCCCGCAGGTGCCAACCCGCGGGAGCGATCCCGCAGGTGCCAACCCGCGGGTTGTTTTCCGCCTGTTTCCGTTGTTTATTTCGCTAATATTCCGTGATCCGATTTTTCAGGGAGGATTCGAGCCGGATTTCAAGCGGATTCGGTCTATAAAAAAAAGGAATTGAGTCGGGAGAAAGGACTTTTGGACAATTTTGGGCGAGCTCGTGAGATTAAGGAGCGAAGCAGAGCCATTCTATTCCCGGTCAGACGGTCAACGGAGTGCACCAGCGAGGCTCTATCGCCACCCGAACCCACATAAAAAAAAAGGGAATAAATTAATATTCTCGTTCTTGTTATTTCTCATATTTCTTTTGTAATCTCAATTTTCGTTGTAATCAAACAATTTTACAATGGAAGGAGAAATCCAATTTTTGAGCAAATAGCAATGATCGAGAAAATAGAGGAAAGTTTCTACCGTATCCTTCAATAAATCAACTTCAAAAGTATCAACCTCTGCATGGAGGGATCAACGATGGCTGGGGTAGAGATAGTATGAACTGTACTCTATTGCACAGAAGTAACAGCACCAACGTCAAGAGGAACAGGACCTCTGGTGGCCCCAGTAGAGTTACCAGCTGCAACATCCCGAACCAAGGTGTCGGCCGGAGCAGCTACGGCCGAGACCGTCGACAGAGAAATCTCAGGAGCCACTACCCCTGCAGTATTAACAACATAAGTAGTGACTTCGGCTTTCGCGATGGTATCACCCGGCGGAGTTACCTTTGCGACCATGCATTCTAAAGCTGCAGTCAAAGCAGGAGCTGATAAAAAGGAAGAAAAAAAGTTGACGGTTAAATGTTACAGTATCATTCAATAATAGCAGATTTTTTTTAAAAAAAAAAAGAGATGAATAAAACATAAAAGGCGAACCTGAAGGTTGAACACTGGATTCTCCAGGTCCGTACACCTTAGGTCCGAACACCTCGGGCCCATACACCTCGGCCCAAACGTCTTCGCTCAAATAGACGTACTTACCATGGTCCGATGGGGGGTGGAAGATCGAAGATTTTCACTGCTGACATCATCATCATCAACCCAGTCATCTTGATTCTGAAGGAGGTGCTAATTTCGGGGGACCTGATGTGTGAATCTCCCCAATTATCTGTACTTCATCTTCCGTAGTAGTTTGATGAACAAAGGCTGCAGAATCCTCTTGTACAATGGAAGGAATAGCTACTTCAATAGCGGCCTGGTGGGTGAGAGTCGCAGAATCCTCTTGGATAGCAGGAGTAAGATCATTGTGAAAAACGGATCCTTGATTCCGATGCCTTTTAAGATAACGGAGAGTTAAAGATGAGTCATCCTCATCTTCCTCGAGTTCCACCGCGAGGGTCTCAGAAACCAAACTAGGTGCCGCAGTACCAGCTCAAGATGAGGTGTCCTACAGATCAATGTCCTACAGATTGGTAGGCAAATCACTGAGATGCCTTAGTCTCTTCCGCTTATGCAAAAGCTTCTTGGGAGGAGATTACAGTTGAGGAGAAGTCTTCTTCAACGTTGTAAGCGGAGAAACATTAAGGGAGGCAGGCTGAGTTAATAAGGCTAATGGGCTATTATCCTCCTCTCCCTGTTGAGTTGTCGGTTCCAATTCATCAAAGGCAACTTCTGCCCCGAAATCTTCCATCCCTGCCACTTTCGTGCTGTCAGCCTTCTTCTTCTGAGCATACCAGGCTCTGATCTCTCTTAAACAAGTAAGATTTACATTGAAGTTCTGAGGAGCGGAATTAGCATCCGCGAACCATTTGCAGAAGTCGAAACTCATATACGAGTTTGGGTCTTGAGTGGGAGATCAAATTTAGCCTGGGTGCCGCCTACAACAAAGTGGAACCAAGCTCGAGCTCCTTCAAGAGCGTTCCCAACAAAACTTATTTTCCTATTGGGATTACCAACATAAAGTTGATCATACCCGAACTGTCGAGCGAAACGGCTCAGGTAGTAAGGCTCTATGTAGCAATGGTTCCCTAAATGGAGAACCAAATATCCTGGGTGGATGTTTATCAACCACCAGAAGCACCCCGGAGACAGAACTGTAAATTTATCAGCACCAGCAATGTCCGCGAATTCCTCCCCGTACCCAGCATTTGGAAAGTAAAGAAAACATTTAAATAATTCAAAATTCGCGTGGTAACGGAGGGTCTTGTGGATCGCGACCATGTAGCCCCATTTCCATTCCGATCTCTCATAGTGCTGCACTTTGGAAGCACTTAAGTCTATCTGCGAATCAACAAGACTCATTAAAATGGGGCAATGTAGAACTAGCCAGACCATCAAATAGGTATAAGGGAGTTCTACACGTGGATTAGGAGTCTTGATGATTGGTTCTCCCTTCTTCCTCTGCTCCTTCTTCACATTACAGAATTTGTCAGCTAATCTCCTCAGTCCACTTTGGATACTGCACATCATTGCGGGCAGCAGACTGAGCCGTTTATCGAATACCAGTAAGACGGTTGGGTATACGGCCCTAACGAGTATGCTTTCCTTTGAAGGAATAACACATTTCTTCAACCATACCATCAAGTAGCCCACCAAGAAGGCTGGATCAGATAAAAGTTGGAGGGCCTGCTAATGAAAGCTTTCAAAGGATGTTCTAGCCTTGAAAACGTCCTCGTCAGATTCGGCGATGTAAGTATTTGTCCCGAAACTTGCGATTCTTCTCTCAACCTCCTTTTCAGAAACTAGAGGAAGGCGAGTGAACTTAGGATTATTTTTTAAAATTTTGGGCAAAAGGTACTGCAACCACTTCTTCGGCTTCAAATTGCGAGTGCCGGACATGTGGGCGCAAATGTGGTAATGGCAGAGCAACTCCCAATAAGTGTCATAGAACAAAGAGTCCTAGGTCTTCAACAGATGGAGTTCTACCCAGTAGAGACATACTCTTCATATGGGATGTCTCCCATGGGTAGTCCCGAAATTTCATACATCTCGTGAAGGGCGAAACCCAATTTGCCGTAAGGGGAAAGATTGTACAAGTATCAGGATTGTACAGTTCCAGTAAAGCAAAAAAAATGAAACCTGCTAGCAGGAATACCGTGCTGAACAGCCCTGATAGCGAGATACAGTTTTGCATGATGAAACTGATCTCTGAAAGCATTCAAAAAGAAGTCAGTCAGGTTTGCCCACTCTCCTTTCGAAGAGCAGTGAACCCATCTAGGGGGACGAAAGTCTTGAACAGGAAACTCCCCTTGAGCATTGACAAATCGATGCAAGAAAGTCTGTGCGACTATGGGTGTTTCACCTATAGGGAAGTTTTGTTTAAAGGACCCCAGGAACAATCCACAAAAGTATTTCCCAGTGGTACAGGGAAAAGCATCCTGTGAGTTAATCCTCCCAATAAGATGCCGTCCTGTGGCCTGTTTAAGTGCCAGTCCGTTCGTCTGGGTACAGAAAGGGATTGGAGGAATAGGAATAGATAGGACCTCTCCATGTTGGGGAGAAAAAAATAGCAACCTTCAACTTGACGAAGCAATTTGTAATCTCCATCTTCCAAACCACTATCGGGCACAAAAACGTGGTCCCCGAACAAAAAGGCAAGTTTACTCAGTAAGGATCGATTATCTCCTTCAAAAGGAGTATTGGTCATCAGCTCTCGCAATATTGAGCGAGTAGGATGGAGAATTTTGTTTTCCCTCTCTTGGCTATCTGATGTTGTACAATTCGAGAAAACTTGACCAAATCTGAACTCCTTCCCGTCATAGCCACCCGAGTATCCAAAATAATAATCCTTAGGCCAAAGATTCAAAGCGTAATCAACTGCAAAAGAAACATTCAAATTCAAGACAAAAATTAAGAAAGGGATTGCCTTTCGAAAGTGTGTTGAGAAAATTACATCTAATCAAGGGTTCCTGCCAAACCACTACCGAGCTAGAGGTTGCTTGAAGATCTTGATGGCCACTAGCAGAAGCATCAGAGGAGGAAGCTTTCTTTGGCATCTTGTCCAGATTAAGGAAATCCTTCACAAGAAGAATCGGAAGCTAAGAGAGGCCGAAAATGAGGAGTCTTAAAAATTCTAAAGACAAAACTTGGAGTTCAAATTTCTTGAGATAGGAAAAGACCTCTCTCATGAAATCGAGGTTATATAGTAGATGATTTGACGGTCGAGATCTTCGGATAGACGTAATCTCTGGCTCAAATCTCGTGAGTACCTTTTCATTTAATACGGCTCAGAGAACATCTCAATTCCTACGCTGTATAAAGCGACCGCCTTCCGGATTTTTCGCAACCAAAATAAAAGTTTGCGACCCCAATACAGAGTCTTGTGCCTTCCAAAATGAAAGTTTGTGACCCTAATATAGAGTCGTCTTCTTCTCCAAAATGAAAGTTTGCGACCCTAATATAGAGTCGTCGTCTTCTCCAAAATGAAAGTTCGCGCCCCTAATACAGAGTCGTCTTCTTCTCCAAAATGAAAGTTTGCGACCCTAATACAGAGTCGTTTTCTTCTCTAAAATGAAACTTCGCGCTCCTAATACAGAGTCGTGTTCCTTCCAAAATGGAAATTTGCGATCCTAATACAGAGTCCTATTTCCTTTCAAGAGTTGAAAATTATGGCCCTAACACAGAGTTTTATTTTCCTTCAAAAGCAGCAACTTCACGGCGCTAATACAGAGTCGTGTTGCTTTCAAAATGGGAGTTCAAGATATTGAGACAGAATCATACTGCCCCCAATTGAACAAAGTTCTAATACAGAATTGTACTCTCAGAAATATGAAAAATGGAGATTTTAATACAGAATGTTATATCCAAAGTATTCCAAAACACCTCAAAAAATCATGAGAGTTTTAAAAACTTTGGAGGGGGTTTTGTCAGCAAAAAATTCTGGAGTCGTCTGTCAAAATAAAGTAGATCCGTAAATTTAGGGTTGAAGATCCGCAACTCAGTAGATCCATGAACCTAAAATTCGAAGTTCGTGACCCAGCTACGACAGAGCAGGTTCGTGAATCTAAAATTGAGATTCGCGATACCACTCATAGCTTCCGGAAAGGGATTTAATATAAAATCACCCGACCCGAATAAGAAAGTTGTCACCTCGGATTGTGAAGCCAACTGCCAAACGAATGCAACGGCATTATTTCGATCGTGGGAGTAACTACCTGACGAATATGACGGCACTTTTCGAGTAATGGGGCTAACGGTCGAACGAATGAGACGGGGACGTTGCCCTAAAACCCCTATAAAAAGTGAGAAGACAGAAAGATAATGGATCGATCATTTTCTTCTTGAATTACCTCTTGTGATCAGAAGTCCAGAATCTTCTTTTCCTGCCAATTGAAAGAGTTTGTACAGAGTGTCAACGGAGAGCAAGATCGTCCTCCACAGCTACTTTAGAGCCCAATTTTAAACAAAGAGGGAATCTATTTTTCTCATTTTCTGTAAACGGAAAACCATTGGAATTGTAATCCTTTGTTGAAATATCTCAATAGAGAGTCATTTACAATTTTTATGGCAAACAGATAATTGTCTGGAAAAGGGAACAAATCCCATTTAGGAGGGTATGGGAGCATAATTCCCGCCTTCTGAAAGACGCCTTTATGAGTTAGTGCATCCAATTTGGTCTAAATATCCTCCAACACTTTATCCTTGCTTTTATTGGCCTCTTTATTTAGGTGGAAGAGCGTCTCTTCTTCTCTATCCTTGGTGTTATTATCTTCTTTATTTTTAACCCTAGATTTCGAAGTAGCATTATTATCTCTTGAAGTGTTAGTGTTCTCATTTGATGAGATCTTGGTCAACTGTTGTAGTTGAGCTAATATGGCATCCATAGTTACTTTCTGTTGCTCTAATAGTGCTTGTTGCTTTTTAGATACTTCTTCTTGTGTTTTCAACCTTTGTAAGAAACTGCCCATGTCATCTTTGACAACATCAACAGAAATACTTCTCTGGTAGGATAAATCTAATGTTTCAGATGATGCATATGCAAAATATCGATCAATATCGTCCTCTTCTTCTTGTTATTCATAATGGGGAGGAAAAGTATTATGATTCACCTCTGCTAACCTAGTTTGAGACCGGGTATGACGGTACACTTTGTTATCTTCATTACTAGAGTGACCGTCAGAAGATGAGTTTGCATTAATTGCCCTTGATGTCAGCTTTCCTCTTCCTGCCATATTAATGGTTGCATGAGTCGATCCTCTCTTCCTCTAAAATCTTTTAGAATAGTACCGAGATCTTTCTAGAATAATTATTACTGATCTCAGGACCAGCTGGCTTAACGATAACCGGTTAAAAATAGAAGATTGAGTCGGTGAATGATCTTCATTTGTCATATTCTACCGAACTTGATGTAGTTGATAAAGACAGTTTCATAAATCTTCCATAGGTAGAGCAGACTTATGTTTATTGTTGATACATTTATTGTTGATCCTAACATTTCCTCCGAGCTTCTTAAGATTGACATAATCGATTACTTTGCCAAGGTGCCCCTTAGCCTCGCCGAATCTGTTAGGTTCGCCAGGCCTTTTGAAAATGACAAAGTTACTATCTCTACCAAAATGCCTTTTAGCTTTGCTGAACTTATTAGGACCGTCGAGCCTCTTGATCATGACAGAGTTGATAGCTCTGACAAAATCAATAGTCTCGCCCATAGCACCATGGACGAGTTCATGCCGTTCGTTACTACCAACATGACCCTCATTTACTTTAGGGATCTTATCAGTGTTTCCACTCTATTTGTTAACCAAATTATCTTGCTTCTTGGCACTGTGATTAGCAATGGTAGAATGCCCATTTTCTCTCCCTGTTACTGAGAGTAGTGGTTCTAGGTTCTGTAAATGGAACGGAGGAAGATGAACTTGCTAGGGTTGCGTTCATCAAAGTACTGGTAGTGGTAACGACCACAACAATATTGTTAGTTTACTTGACTTTAACAGTAGAGATAAATCCATGGGTAGATGTGGATTGGACCTCTACTCGCCTGGCCTTACGGAAAGAACCAATCTTGGACAGAGAAATAGAGTTATAGTTGCGGAGAAACTCTTCATATTTAGCTTGATCGAATTCAATCACCAGAGTATCAACTATATTTAGTCAGTCACTACATTGTCGGACAGAGGCACGAACTCCTCAACGAGGGAGGAGTGACTCCTCAGCGGAGTCACTAGTTTGTTTTTATTGTTTACAATGTCAAATTTAAAAGTTGCCATCGAGAATCGAAAACAGAACAAAATTTTTGGAATTGAATCGCAACACTTTGGATTTGTTTTCTTTACAAAACAAGGTTACAATTCGTGATTCTGGAGAGTGTGACAATAGAAGTACAATCAAAATGGCCCCTTTTTTCTTTTGTTGAAGATCTGGCCAGAACTTGGATGAACTCTCCTTAATTCTTTTTCTCTTTCATTTTTCAAATTTTTTCCAATCCTCCCCTTTGAGATGTGGAGTCATTTTTATAATTGGAGTGTCGTAACTGTTCCCTAAATTTATGGAGATCATGGCGGCTTTTACCCACGATCCGATAGATTTGGATTTTCCTTTGGAGAGGTTAATGATAAGTTTAGTTGGACGCTTTAGGCAAGGCTAATCTTCCGTTCTGACGGAGGTAAGTGACTCTGGCGAGGCTAACTCATTCTGGCGAGGCTAACTCGTTCTGGTGATAAAAACTAGTTCTTGAAAAGCTAATCCTGTTCTAGCGAGGCTAAACCCGTCATTGGATCATTGTATTGGCTTCTGATATTGATATTTTCTTTGGACAACTTTTATGGCCTACAACAGTGATCTAGTAATCACATCTGGACCTTATAGGTTAGGTCCTAAAATTTGGTTATGCAAATTAAAAAAGTAAATCTCTCAAAATATATATATTCAAGTTCTCCCATTCAGTTTCTCCACATCCTTGTTGTTTTGTTTAATGTTCTAAGTATATAATCAAATCGAGCTAACATATAAAGGATGATGTAAAATTACTCCCATAGAATAATTTTCAATAATGATTGATCGAAGTGTCAAAAATATGGATTCAATGCAAACATGCACAGAAATCCTAGACAAGTTACATTTAATTGAGTTTAATAATTTATTAATTTGCGAGTATCATAAACATATCCCAACACATTATGAAAATAAATATGGATCAGCAAAATAACCAAGTTATTAATAAAATAAATAGAATAATACTAATAAAAGAATGTATAGACTGTCTTAAAAGGTAATTATCATATATAACTATAATTACAAAACTAACAAAAATTGGCTACTCATTTCTGTTCAAAAAAAAAAAAAGTTGGAAACAAGATTTGGAAATATTCATAGAAATAAAGGAAAGCATGTTCAAATATATGCACAACTTTTATATGTAATAGATGCACTGTTCTAGTTCTGTCTCTGTTTTTTTCCTATCCATTTTTTTTCTTTTCTTTGTTCAGAGATTTTTTCTTTTCTTTTAACAAATTCATAGCCCATCTCAAAAACTAATTTTGTGCTTGAGCATTAAGTGATCAATCGGCTAAACTACAAC
Source organism: Dracaena cambodiana (assembly GCA_036321105.1). NCBI lineage: Eukaryota > Viridiplantae > Streptophyta > Magnoliopsida > Asparagales > Asparagaceae > Dracaena > Dracaena cambodiana. The sequence goes on from JAYEPQ010000019.1 coordinate 17,908,243, forward strand.
CTACCCATTAATTCGATTTAATTGGGGACCATTATGTTTATTAAAATAGCTAATTTATTCTTCCTACAAATTTTTCCCAACATATTGTGCTACCAAGAATCAATGAACTATCAATCATAATATTTATTTAAAAAGATTCTTACTGTTTAACACTAAACTTTAAAGTCTAATAAAGAATACTCAAAGCCAAGATTTCAGATTTTTAACAAATAAATAAATAAAATTGAAACCTTTATAATTTTTTCTAGAGAATCTAACATTGTGGTGCCAGAAAACACTAAAAAAAATATATGAAATCACGGTAATAAAATATTCACGGGAAAATCGATTTATCCAGAAGAGAGAGATTGTTGTTAAAAAATTGAGTATTTTTGACCAAACAAGTTTTTATTTTTTTCCTTAATTTTGCAATCAATAATCATTTCCTTATCATACAATTTCTAAGACAATTATAATCAATTCCCTTATATCAACATCTCAAGTAGTCAATAATCTCAAGAGTATAGAATTAACAAAATTATTATTTTTCCTCTCAAAAATATTGTCTATAGAAGTATAAGCATGTTTCTCTATAAGGCTATCAATTTAAAAAATGTTAAAATTTCAGCAAAAATAAAAAGTAGATAAAGGCTATAGAGATTATGCTTGCTATCAGAACCTTGAAAAGATTATAGAAGATTATAGATATAAGGTTTCAAATTCACGTTGACTAAATAGTATCATAATACTATTACATTTATATCCCCTTGCACAATGAATGAAGAATTGTGAAGAAAATAGTAAACAGTAGCAATAAAACACAGTTTATAGTTATGACACTACAAAAAAAGGATATGAATAGGCTTAAAGCTCATGAAATAAAAACAAGTTGTATAGAAACTATGATTTTAGGCTAGTAATACTAAAATCTGTTTTTTTGTGGATACAGTTAAATAAAAGAAATAGGTTATCAAATAATTATAGAAAAGAGAGAAAATAGAAAAAACATTTGCCTAAAAAAGACTCTGCTTTGAAAATTGATTGTCAACTATTCAGATCGGATCTCCTTTCCCTTTTCTCTTCTTCTCTTTTCATCTCTATTCTCTTTGCTCTTTTTTTTTTTGTTCTTCTTTTTTTTTTTTCTTTTCTTCTCTTCTTTTTTTCCCCTCTTCTATATTTCCTTTCTCTCTTCTTCCTTTTTTTCTGTTTTTTTACACTGTTTTCTTTTTATTTATTTTTTTTCTGCTGTTATTTTTTTCTAAAATTTTGGAGAGGAGGGATATTAACATGATAGAATTTAGATATTTAGAATGAGATGGTTATTCGATAAGATTAATTATTATTGTTTGGATTTTAAAAACTATCTTATCTAACTTTATTTTATCGTTTGAAAATATTTAAGATAATAAATTAAATAAAAATAATTTAAATTGGCTATATCTTAATGATAATCACTATATTATTTATTTAAGTAAGATATAAATTTAAAAAAAATAATTTTTGGGCATTGTAGAATGGGATGATGCATTATTCCTCTGAAATTGTAACTCAGATAAAATGATGTTCACAATAGAAGAGCGGTTGGGGATGATGGGGAGGTGTCATGGAGAGCAATGCCACCTTCCTTGGCGGAGGAAGTTATGATGGAGCAGATGATACAGCAGAGCAGAAAAGCAACAGTTTAATGGATGGTCCCAGTGTTTCAATGCGTGGAGTTGTAGTAGGGAGGTGGGATTTTAAAAAACAAGGGACATACGTAGGAGTAAAGAGCAGGGAGAAAGATGGGTGGGAAATCTTGCGAGTTTACTGGAGGAATTTATCTTGCTTCGGCTTAGATGTTAAGGAGAATCTGTTTATTGGTTTATTATCTTATCGAGATCACTTATCTTGCTTCGGCTTAGATGTTAAGGAGAATCTGTTTATTGGTTTATTATCTTATCGAGATCACGTGACACGTATGAAGCATGAACAGGGCATGATGTATCTAAAAAACAAATTTCACAGTAGCTTACCAAAAATTAAAAAATCCAAAAAAGAAGATGGTAAATTCTATTTCATTGGAAAGATGGAGATCACAACAATAAAACAGTTCCGTCTTTGAATCAGGGGGTATTCCAAATTAATCAGGCAGTTTCAAGATAATTTTCTCAGCTCCTTTGGCTTTGGTAAATAATTTTTATTATTTACCACAGAATGTTTTACCAAAATTAGAAGGAAAAAGGAATACGTTAAACAGTTCAATTGGTTTTCTTTGATTTTCCAGCCGTGTCTTTATCACCATTAATGGTGACGCTGGAGGAAGATGACTCGGGTTCTTCAGTAACTGCAATCTCAGCGGAGTACTTCTTTATCCTCAGGGATATTATAATACTGGACCCAATTCCTAGTAGAGGATAAAGGTACGAGGAGATATTCAACTTCTTTGAGCCTGTAGACGAAGCCATGGCAGCACCAGCAAGGCTGCCTACAGATGTATTCTGTAGAATCATAGGCAGGCAGCCCAGGACCGTGGGAAAGAGGAAATCGACAAAAAAACGCACTTCTGTGGCCGCCATTGCATAGTTGATGACATAAGAGGGCAGTGGGGAGAATCGAGCTAAAAGAACAAATTTCCAGCCATCTCGTTCCACTCCCCTGGCAATGAGATGAAAGTACCTGCTAGTTCGAGCCATCTCAGTTGCTGATTTTGAACTCCGAAAAACTGCACTGAACACCAAAATGAAATCACAAGTCAAACAAAAAGTTGTTCGAAAGGACATGAGTGATCAGGAAAGAAGCACAGGAATGTCTACAAGAGAACTTCAGTTTGGGAAGAAAGACTAATCTAGCATTAGTTATTGATGCAAGAATGTTGATTGCAGACCCTTCTGCAAGCATAACACAATTCACAATAGATTGTCATAATGTAATTTATGCAGCTCGACTTCTAGTGTGCTACTAATTTGTTGCCCACCTCCTCTGACCTAATAGTATATATTCTCATCATACTTCCTTCCTTCTACTCTATTTTAGTACAACTGACAAGTTACTTTAATTATTAATCTGATTTCTAGAAATTACATCGAATTGAGGAGTTTGGTCTAGCTCATCATAGGAGGCCATCCACATAAGAGCGTGTGCGTCTCATTTATCCTAAACACATTTTCTCAAACAAAATATACAAACTTATATTCAGGAACTTATAGATGATACAATCTAGGATTCCAGCTGCTAAACTGATAGCGACCAAGAAATTAATGAAGAGTAACCAAAATTGTAACAGGGAAAAGACAATAATTCTTCCTTTCCACTGGACTACTATTACTCAATTACTGGGCCAAATTTTACACGAGCTGTAAAACTTCCCTACGCCATATTGGCCATTTGAGACAAGGCCATAATTCAAACCTATCGGTACAATGATTCAGTAAGATGTCTACAATCTATGGATATACTCGTATACATTTCCTTTCGAATCAGAAGATGCTCTGGGCTTATGAGAAATCAAAACTATTATCCCCACAAAGGCAAAGGAATTTAACATTCCAATGACGACATTACAGCTATAGTTCTTGAACGCATTCTACAGAGTTGGGATAGAAGAAATAAACAAGGAACCGTACCAATATATCAAGGAAACTGTTCAGAAGGGGAAGTTTCAGTTAGCAGTACCACATTTTTTTTCTTGATAATAAAGGCTATAGCCTAATTAATTACCCAAGATAACCCCTGATTTGCATCGCAGGGAATTGAACTTGATAGGAGATTTGTATACATAATCAAAAGAGAAACATGATAAGAGGATTGGTACGCATAATCATAATAATCAACTCTTTACTAATGCACCACAGAAAGGATATATTGAACAGAAGAATTTTATTTGTAGTGGAAATGCCAAGGGGAAGAATTGTGTCCAGGGAGTGATCAAGAACAGAAAATTTTAACTGAAACATGACAAATCTGAAGAGCAAATGGCAGAAATCTACATTAAAACAAACATAAAAAGAATGACATTTTTTGTAACAAAAAATATCAGTTAACTGGGCAGTAAGATAAAGTGCAAAAGATGTATATATGAAAATTGAAAAATAATAATAATAATAACAAAACAAAATAAGGAAAAAAAAAAAACAACCACCTCCCATGCCCTTTCATCTCAGTGTCATCCTTGAAAATCTCGTAATTTCCTTAGGAACAGGATAAGATACTTGAGTTACCAAGTATTCACTTGGGAAATAATATGTTGCTTCAATTTTCAAAAGTTTCGTCTAGCAATGTTTCTCATTAAATCAAGTAGTTGCCTATGAATCTGTAAATAAATGTACTCTCTGCTTATGAATATCCAAACAACAAAGATATTTCCTAAGACACACAATTCAAACTTGCTGGATGAGTGTCTGGCACCCAGTTGAAGAGGGAACCCTACTCCAGCTAGGATTGAACTAATGTGTTTGGTTAAAAGGGAAATAAGGTCTGAAATGTATAAAGATTAGTCCTAGGTAGTTTCTCACAAGTTTCCAATGTAAAAATCTACAAATTGCAGACACGGCGAAAGGGTACAAACACGAACATGAGGTGTCCAACTCCTACACGGCATCTCAAGAAATGGGGTCACAACTATACATATAATTTGTGTGGGTGCGACGCTGGTGCGTATATGTGCAGTGGTGGACGTTTGTAATGAATATTTGTAGCTATCTTAATTTTCTAGGTATTTGTATATATTCGCTTGTATCTTACATTTCGGGTTAGGATTTTGGTGCCGGTAATTACCCAATCTTTAACTCTAGCCATTCTATCTTATATTCTGAAACTTGATTTTGAATTCCGTGAAATTCATATCGTTTGATTTTTCTAAGATTTTGTTATCAGATCTTGAACTTTTAGGACGTTTTGATCCTGAATCTAGATGTAACTCTCTTGAAATTGGATTTGAATCTCCTATTTTGCACTTGTTCTGTATATTCATTTAATAATAACTGAGAAAAATTGCTATAGCTTCCACACCTGAACTTAGATTGAGCCGATTCTTGATTTGTTGAAAAGCTTATTCTAAGGCCTATGATTTTCCTTATATTTTAGGTTCTAATTCTCATTGTAATTATCTCGAAATTGGATTGGAAGTTGTTGCATGTGTTGTCCAGATAATCCTTTACTTTTAACTTTACCTTATTACACCTTGCTAAATCTTGTTGCGCCTTGCGATGCTTGCCTGGGCTTATTGTCCCAAACCTTTTTATTATGATATTCATATGAAGATTTGACTTATAACATCATTGTTCTTGTATAGTTTCATCAATACCAGTTCCATATAATGAGTTCATTTATACTAAGTTGGTAATGGTGCCATACTTACATATCACTAGAGATCATGCTAGGCAATACACTTAGACGTTTCCTTGCTATATGTGACAGTATTTGACACCCTGAATTCATCCGTAGCATTTGATATTTTTACCTGTCGCATGATACTTGATATAGTTCATACAATATGATTGTCACGATATCTATACTAATATCACACTTAAGATCATGGTAGGTAACACTGGTATATTTTCTTGATGCACAACATTATTTTAACACACATGATTCATGTTACTCCTTAAAATTGGAAATACTAGTTATACATGTTTCCAATAAAATTTAAGTTGATTTACAAATCTCAACAGACTAGAACTCAATCTCTATTGATTTACTTTTAATATATAAAAAAAAAGAGTCTTCTCTCTTTACAATTCGATCGAGATTACAAGTTTAATTTAATCTGGGACGTTGTGCTGATGGTAACCTAGCCACAGCGGCTCTTTAACCCATTAATTATCTAGCAACAGACAGAAAAAATTTGGAGAAGATAGACTGGCTTGATATTGGCCATTTCTCCCTCTTTTCGATGACGATAGCTTTGGAGATTTGGGATGGAGTATGGTTTTCTATAATCACCTTCCTCCCATTGGCAGCATATTTTTATAACCTTCTCTGGAATCCTCCCAGATTTACTTTTACCAAAAGGGCTTTCCTCCAATTTTTCCCTTCGTGGCTTACTTTTATAACTGGTACCGGTACAACTATATCTATGATTTCAGTAAAACCGATGCAAATAATTGATTTGAACTGTGTTGGTACAGTTATTACTGTTGTGCCTTCGCAATAAATCTCATTGTGCCAGAGCAAATAATTCTCTAGAGCACCAACGCAGGTAATACTTTGTTCCGTTGATATAGTTGACTCTCTGCTATGCAGGGCTTAGTTCTCTTCTGCATCGGGGCTAGTCACTCGGTTGCACCGGCAAGGCTACTTCTTTTCTTCACCTGGATTTAGTTCTCTTCTGTGTGGAGTTATTTACTTGGTTGCATCGACAAGGCTACTTCTTTTCTGCTTCAAAACTTAGTTCTCTAAGTCTCTTTTGCACCGGGGCTAGTCACTTGGCTGTGCAGGCAAAAGCTATTCTCTTCTTCCCAAGGCCGGCATAGATAGCCTGGTATCTTAGAGTTCTTGTATTGCAATTTTTTACTGCTCATATATATGTGAAATCAAATATATGGTACAAAATTCAATATTTGGTATGCAACATGCTTGACACAATACTTGATACATAATTCACTTGTTCCATACTTGGTTACACATGCATTGTAATATGCTCATTGTTCGATTCCATGAGATACATGATATGCAAGACCAGATATATGATACACTGATATACTAGGCGACATATCTGATACCTAATACACGATATAAAGTACACTTGATGCACTTGGATGATAGCATTGACATGATACATGAAAATTGAGTTGTATATTCTTGATCAGTGAACATGTACATGGTTCTGACTTGGTTTGTTCTTGATTCCTAATTGTCCTGTTACAAACATGTATATTGACTTGACTTGGTTCCTGCATTCCAAACATGGATTACTTGTACCATGTATTGACCACTATAGGGTTATGGGACGACTAAGTTATCGATAAGTGTCCTATCATAAGGTGTTTTATTGCATAGATAGTGGCTGGAGTTTGTTTACCACGACGGTGCCGCATGGCACTAAACTATTATCTTCTGTCAGTACTATGTGATGAGACGTCATTTATGAAACACACGTATGTAATCTGCCTAAAGCGCTCAGCAGCACGCCATACTTCAATGCCATGTATCTAGTGACTAATTCCTAGATATGCACGAGTACTCTTACGATAATGGGAAGAGCATCTTATCCAACACCTTGTTTCGAATAAACATTGGACATTGACCTAAACTTGGTAAATTATGCTTATACTTCATACTTGTATTCACATCATTATACTTAATTTGCCAAATCATATTTACTTAGACATTAGGTATACAGAGTTCATGCTTATCAGTATTCTAAATATCGGATAACGGTAAAACCAAATTACATACCGGATACTGAGCGGGATATCGAAATATAACTCTAAATAGCGGAGTGTAATATAGTATCATACTGGTTAAAAAATGAACATATAATTACCTATATAGAACATATTAAAATACATAAAACAAGTTTAGAGTACTTATATTGACATATTTGAATTCTACTTACGAATAACCAACTATTTAGAGCATCTGCAAAACGCACCAAGTGACACATTATTTTCCACATCACTATTCACTCATTAACATCATGCATAAATTCATAACTTCATATACACAATTCGTATTATTTTTCACATAATGATTCACTCATTCACATCATTCATAAATCATAACTTCACATACAAAATTATTTCCAAAAGAAATTACTAAATCACATTATGCTCAAACCTTGCACATGCAATATGCTGATTGATTCAGACACACACTGTCACAAAACATGTGAATCAGTGACTGACCCACTAATTCATTGAACCAGAGGATCGATCATTGATATACTGCAGTGAATCAGTGATTGCCCCACTGAATCAGTGGGTCAAACACTGATTCACAGTGAATCAGTGTTCAACTCACTGATTCACTGAATTAGTGGATCAAAAACTAGGTCAAACACTGATTCACAGTGAATCAGTGTTCAACTCACTGATTCACTGAATTAGTGGATCAAAAACTCAATGAAGACTCCAAATTGACATCATAGTGATTACATCCAGCTCTATTTAAAGAAAAATTGACAAATTTTAACCTTTTTTCATAAAAAAAAAATTGTTAAATTGAAAAATAAGGAGATTAATTTACCAAAGGGCTTTATATAACCGACAAAGAGGAGAGAGATGGACGAAGATAACCGACGGAGCAAGTATTGGCCAGAGTCGAGTTGAATACTTCGAAAATATCGGCGAAATAGCCAATGAATTCCACGGATCAGCCAAAGGAGTGATAGGAAAGGGTCAGGATTTGATTTTGCATGCAGTGAGTTGATCAGAGGGTGGTCCTCATCGGAGGCAAAGGATCAGACCTAGGGCTTGGCCGAAGTCGGAAGAGGGAGAGAGAGAGTGATCGAGGAATTTCGTCTTTTGATCGAAAAAAAACTTGATCGTGGGTTTTTAACTTTCCTACCAGATCGGATTTGGGTTAGGGTTAACGGGTTTTACTTTAAAAAAAATAAATTTGTTTAGCCGTTATTGACAAATATCGACCGGTATTTTTCATATCGGTATCAGCCGATATATCGCCACGTGGCCAATATATCGGCCAATACGGGCCAAAAACAGTAAACGATAAAAAAAAACCTTTACCATCTCGTTTGTTATAAAAAAACCGAAATCCCAACTGGTATACCGGCCGGTATTTAGAACACTTATGCTTGTATATATTTTGGCTTATACTTGACACCTCTGATCATATTAATACACATGTGATTCATGCACCATCACGATCCTATTCCTTTTTATTCTACTTCTCGGGTTTAATTCCTTATGTTTCCACACCCTACGTTTCAATTATGAGCGCGAGAGACCTACCTACCAGGCATCGTTTATCCTGTATCTAATACTATTTTGTGTGTGATTAGAGAGGCAAGGTGCGAATTATGTTCAAATGTGGGATTCACTGAGAGATGAACTAAAGATGGATATCTGGGCTTCGGTGGAGGTTATTCGGAGGCGACATCCAGTCAGATTGATTCCTCTGTTGCTATTAGTACTTCACCTTGGAGGGCTTCATTACTACAGTATCACCAGACCTACATTTGGATCACCACATATTAAGTTGAGGAGGCAGAGGGAGAGAGAACAGGCATTCCAAACAGACCATCATTGATCATGCTTTCAATTACCATGTTCTCTACATCTATACCCATGACACTTGATTGGAGGGTGGTCCTCATCGGAGGCAAAGGATCAGACTTAGGACTTGGCTGAAGTGGGAAGAGAGAGGGAGCGATTGAAGAATTTCGTCTTTTGATCGAAAAAAATCTGATCGTGGATTTCTAACTTTCCTACCGGATCGGATTTGAGTTAGGGTTAACGGATTTTACTTGAAAAAATATCGGCCGGTATTTTTCATTACTGGTATCAACCGATATATCGCCACATGGCCGATATATCGACCTATACCGGCCAAAAACAGTAAACGATTAAAAAAAACCCTTACCGTCTCATTTATTATAAAAAAACAGATATCCCGACCGGTATACCGGTATACCAGCCGGTATTTAGAACACTTATACTTATATATGTTTTGGCTTACCCTTGACACTAGGGATGATAATGGGTTCGGATTTGTCCAAAGCCCAATCGGGCCAGCCCAAAAAGGCTGGATTTAAATTCGCCCGTTTTACAAATGGATCCAATTGGGTATAAGGTATTTCAATTTTTTTCTTATCGGACTGGATTTGGACATGTCCAATCCCGCCCAAAAAATAACCCAAACGAGCCCAATCCCCTCCCAAAATATCTTCGTTCATTTGCCCTAGGTAAATTATTTCGCTGACGCCGCTGTCTCCTCTCGCTCGCTCTCTCCAATCTCCCGAAAACCCTCCTCTCTCTCTCCTCTCGCTCGCTCTCTCCAATCTCCCAAAAACCCTCCTCTCTCTCTCCTCTCCATCCCCTTCTTCACTATATCCCAAAATGCCGAAGGATCCTCACTCTCTCCTCGTTCGTTCGCACTAGTTTGTTCGCCCTGGTTCATTCGCCTGAGTTCGTGATCTTCAGCGGGAGCGGTGGTTCGGTCACGACCGCCTCCTTCCTCCGCTTTCAGGTAGGGTTTCGGAACTCAAAGTTTGGGGTTTGATTCATATATTTTTTTCCTTTTTTCCTGCGAAAAATTGGGGTTTGATGGAAAGAAAGAAGAAAAGAGGTTTAAAGGAAGAAATTAGGACATGGGTTCATCTAATTTTCCCTTGTTTTGGATCCCTATCAATTAAAGTTTGATTCTTGGTTGCTAATTTTAGGTCTACTCATCACCTCATTTAAAAATAGTAATTTTTTTTTTTGGAGTTTATTCTTAATTTTATTCCCCTTTTAACTGCTAAGCTGATACCTTGTTGCGGAATAAATTCTTGTTAATAGTAGTTGGAAAAAGTTATCTTGATTCTTTTCAGTTAATAGTTGTGTTAATGTAAAGAATGTTGGATATTTCTAATTGCTAGCATGTAATATACTTTGATGGACAGAGTTGGCCAAATAGAATTCTAAAAGCATTTACTAGGTTAGAATATTTTTTAAAATTAAACCTGGCTTTGTTATGATGCATGGATGTAACGGATGATTTTTATAGTAAGATATCATGACTTTTTATAGTAAGATATCATGACATTCATGATTTTGTTAGGAATCTTGTACTATGGCAAGGACAAACTCTCGAACACATTCTAATTCAACAAATCCTTCTATTCAAGATTCTACAGAGGTAATTTCTTCTTTCTTTGATATCAACATGAATTGTTTGTTGTTTTTTGAGTTGCTATAGCGAATGATATATTTATACAAAAATATGCATTTATATGATCTTCTTTCTACAGATGTATGAAGATACTGGAAGTGAAAGTATTAAAAAATCTTTATATATGAAAAATTGCAGACTCTACAGAGACAATTGGTGAAGGAGAGCAAGCGAGCGCAGGATCTAGCCAGGGAGCTAAGCAGAGTTATAGAGGAGAGAGATGCACTTAAAAGAGACGACGCAGAATAAACTGAAGAGTTGAGATTTTGAACCAGTGTTGAGTCATCTTATTCAAGTTCTACTGTTATTATTTTGGTGTTGTTTTGGTGCTGGGATTGATCAATTGCTGTAGAATTGTTTCCTCTATAACTCTTCAACTGTTGTCTTCATCAAAGTTGTGTTTTGTAAATGTTTTTATGTAAACATGATGCTCTGTTAATTGTTTTCTTACTCTCTCTAAATAGAACTGTATCTAATTGCTTATAAACAAATATTTTTTCATGAATTCTGTGCAAATTTTCTGTTTTGTTGGAGAATTTTGAACATAGTTTCTTTTATGGTGATAGCATCATATTTTTTTTTTTTTGAATTTTGATAAGGATATATCCAAAAAGCCCATGGACTGTTTGAAGTCCATTGGGCCGAGTTGGATTTTTTTTAAGAATGGTCCATTTGGGCTTTGAATCAGTCCAAAGTCCAAATTTTTATTATGGACATTTAATGGATCCGGCCCAGCCCGATCCGGCCCGGCCCATTCTCATCCCTACTTGACACCTCTGATCATATTAATACACGTGATTCATGCACCATCACAATCCCATTCATTTGAATTCTACTTTTCGGGTTTAATTCCCTATGTTTCCATACCCTACGTTTGAATTATGAGTGCAAGAGACCTACCAGGCATAGTTTATCCTGTATCTGGTACTGTTTTGTGTGTGATTAGAGAGGCGAGGTGCGACTTATGTTCAGATGTGGGATTCACTAAGAGATGAACCAAAGAAGGATATCTGAGCTTTGGTGGAGGTTATTCGGAGGTGACATCCAGTCACATTGATTCCTCCGTTACTATTAGTATTTCACCTTGGAGGGCTTAATTACTACAGTATCACCGGACCTAGATTTGGATCACCACATATTAAATTGAGGAGGCAGAGGGAGAGAGAACAGGCATTCCAAACCGACCATCATTGATCGTGCTTTCAATTACCATGTTCTCTACATCTCCTATAGCCATCACATTTTCCTTGAACAATCTTTTTTTCAGGTGGTTACTTTTGTACTATGTTTACGAAGGAAACCGAAGCCTAAAGAGGAAAAGGAAGATAATTTTGAAGATGATGGTGGACAAACCAAAAAGAAGGATATCCATATAGATTATGTGCCAAATTAGGAAGATTTTGATGACAAGGAAGATAATGAGTAATATATAAGTTCGCTTTATTTTACGGTCACTTGGTTATGTGACTTGTGATTATGGAAGACTATTGACTTCTTTGGGTAATGTATTTATATGTTTTTCGTTTGTGTTATGAATTATAAGCTTATAACATATGAAGACAATTTAGCTACTTATACAGCCAATTTACTTGTCTACAATATCTTTAGTCATGTTGCAACCTGAGTTTTGGGACTTTTGATTGCTAACTTATTGCCTTTTGAAATTAATGTTACTAAGTAAATAATTGATCATTAGGCCACTAAATTTCAGTGTTTTAAATATCGGCCTGTATACTGGTATATCGACCGGTATATCGGTTTTAAGGAAGAAATAAGACGGGATATTGATTTTTTTATCGCATTCCATTTTTGACCGGTATGAGCCGATATATCAACCACGTTGGGATATATCGGCCGGTATCCGGTATGTAAAATATCGGCTGGTATGGCCATTTATCAGCTAATTTGTTAATTAGTTAGGGTTGCAGTTAAAATCCGTTAACCCGTTAGATCCGATCCGATAGAAAAAAATTAAAGCCCAAAAACTCACTCTCAATCATTCTAAAAAACCCTAAATTCCTCTCCTGTTCGCGAGCTCGAGCTGCTCAACCGATTTCCCCCCAAAAAAATTGAATTTCCACCAATTTCACCATATTTCCTCTCTTCCTTGCCGTCACTGTCTCTCCTTTAGCTAACCCCGAGCAATCCGAGGGAATTTCAGCCTTAACTGAAGCTTCGACGAGCTCGATTGGGCAATTTTCGAAGCTTCGCCGAGCAATTGAGGACTCACCGACGATCCGACCTCTCTCTCCTCCTCTTGCGTGTCTTCCAGCATCGCCGACAAGCTCGTTTGATAAGTTAATCTTCCACTTTATAAATCTTTAAATTTCTAATTTTGGACAAGAATTATTAGTTTTTAATTAGTCTAATTTGTCTTTAAATTATAGTTTGTGATTATGCAATGTGTGTTTGAGACTTTGAATGTTTAAAATATGAAAAAAATTTAGATTTTAATTTTTAGACTAGGAAAATTTTGTAACAATGAATCAGATTCTGAATCAGTGAATCGGACTAATTCACACTGAATCAGTGATTCGATTCACTGATCACACTGAATCAGTGAATCGGTTCACTCATTCTGGATGAATCAGTGAATCTGATTCTCTGTTTCATAGTGAATCAGTAGATTGGATGTTGAAGAGGGTAGATAAATTTTGTATATTAAATTTGTTAAATTTGGATGTGAATCAATATTTTTTATGGTAAATTTGCAGTATTGTGTTATATAAAAACAATTGTTTATGTTGAAAGCTAAATTAAAATATTTTGTATGTTAGGGATGTAGCGTTGTGTAATAAAAAAAATTTGTGGTTGTTGAAGGCTAGATTAGGCATGTGTAGCATTGTGTATAAAAAAATTATGGTTGTTGAAGGCTAGATTAAGCATTGTATTGCATTGTGTTATATACAAAAAAACATATTTTAAAAAAAAAAAAAAAAATTTATATTGAGTGCAACAATTATTTTTGAGACATAATTGTTTAGAAAAAAGAAATATTTTATTATTCAAGGCTTGATTAAGAATGTATTATGTTTATTTATAATGAGTGCAACAGTTATTTAGATTTTTAATCAATTATTTTATGTTATCTTTTTTTTGAAGTTTTGAGGTCAATAATAGCTCGACTATTCACTTGGATTATGATTATATATCACTTAGTAACAATTATCTGAGATTTTATTATTTTCACTGGCGCGCCTCACTAAAACAAACGAGCGCGTCACCTTGCACATCATGCACATTAAGGGCATTTCGCCTCGCTTTGTGTCTTGTGCATCGACAACACCCAATTTAATGTTTAAAACATGTTCTTTATCACACTTGGGAAGAAACATGGAGAAGAGGAATCAACAATTGATGGAAAAGCATGCATTATGTATGTTCCTTACCAACACTCAACCTGATCAAGTATGTCTTAATTGGTTCTCATTTACTATGCCTAGTCGAAAGATTACCAACAATTTCATCAGGACTGATATCTTATTGTGGATCATTACAGGATTCAATAAGTAAACTGTAGACAATAAGTTTCTTCTTGATTTGTCTAACAATAATAAGAATGAGTTGCTAGACATTAAGATTACAGAAACATGTATCCTTAACCGTCTAGTGGTCTAGGTGTATGTAGTTATGTTTCAACAGGTATTACATAGGAAATCAAACTCCTTGCAGTTTATATGTTGTCTATGTTTGCCCGAAAGTCCTTTAACCGTTACAAAAAGAAAAAGAAAAAACAATAGCAAAAAATAGTAAACAATTCCAAAAAAAAGCATCACTAAAATGAGAATGCTAAGATAGATAAGTGGCATTATGATAAAAGAAATTCACTTGAGATACTTAGACATTCCATTGGATACATCGTACTTACTAATTAGGAGTTACTAACAGGGGTAACTGAAATTAGTTCAGCTTGGGGCAGTAAAACAGGATATGCTAGTTATTAAATATTTAAAAGAATAATACTCCCTCTGTCCGAAAATAGTAATCTTTTTTTACCAAAATTTTGTTCCAAATTAGTAGTCATGTTTTGAGTTTCAAATAAATTATTATCATTTCCTAAGTAACTTTAATCATTCCCAATATAAATCATGTGGATAATACCTGTAAACTTTCTCTTTATTACCAAACTACTACACTTTTTTAAATTTCACCAATTTCAATAAGAGTAAAGATGATACTTTAATTAATAACGATTGGTTATCCTCATAAGTAACCTTTTTCTTGAATTGTGTGTTTGTTCAAAAATTATTAGTACATCTGGAAGGAGGGAGTAAATTTTTTAATTGTTATCAATGGTTTCCCCATTGTTGGTAGTTGGTGGGGAGTGAAACAGAAATATGGATGACGTTCTAGTTTCAGTATATATAGAAACCCATATTCTAAAATCCAGTTTTATATGCGCTCAGTCTGAGACCGAGTAGTGGGCACTTAGAAAACTCATAAGTACTCGTTCAGGGCCCAAAATATATTAATATTTTAATATATGTACACAAGAATTATTAAATATGAAATAAAAGAACATGCAAATTCAATATTAGGGACAAAATATTTAAGAACAGTTCATGATCTCGGCTTTGAGTTTTCTCCAAAATCAACTAATTTACTGACTCGACTCTCAACTCTTGACTCAAATCAATTTTAAAAAAATCGAATTTCAAAATAATCAAAAAAAAAAAAGAACAAAAGTAAATGAAATGAAAAATACTACGAAAAAAGAAATAAAGAAAATGGAAGTAACAATTAAAAAATGATCAATGTTGAGCTCGAATCAACACAAGATGTTGACATGTTGATTACCTCCGCTCCCTGGACCGATCATTGCTGCCACCCCCACGATCTCTAATCGACATTTCACCATTAATCGTTCCGCCTCGAACTCACTTCAATGATCGTCAACTCATTCAGTGCAAAAACTCATTGAGCCCTAATTTTCCTCTCGACGGCTTAAATAATAAAAATTGGCAGATCATATTTGTATAAAAACATTACACTCTTTTTTTATTTTTAGACCTGATAAGGAGTGCCCACTCTATAACTCGGACTTGCCAACTAGTCGATCGAGTCAAACGAGTATTCGTTTTGTCTGGTTTTTTAAAGCAAGTTTTTTAAACTCGACACATTTGGAGAACAAGTCTGAATACATGGACAAGCTCTTGTGGTTTTAGAACACTTTCTAAAACCGATAGAAACTAAATAGAAAAACAAACAAGTGTCAACTGATTATAGCATACATGCCCTTAACCAAAGAAAAATTTACACAAAGAAATATGGAATACCTTAAAGGGTTAAATAAATCTGCTTGAAAAAAAAAACTAACCACCTTTGCTCTATAATCATTGTGGAGAGAGAATTAAACTTGTCTAATACTAATTTCACTATGAATTTAACAATGCATGGTAGGTGTCAGCTATTGTTGGCTCCCAGCATAGTGCACATGTCCAAAGAAGCTCCATGTTATACCAAAACATATTCAGGATTTATGATTACATGATTGCCTCAGGCTCATCTCTCCTCTTCTTCTTCCTTCTTTCTTCCCTTCTCTTCCTTTTCTTTCTCTACTTCCTATCATCATCCTCTACCATTCTCCTTAACTTGAGGAGCATATCATCATTACCATCAGCTAGAAATTTTCCCATCAATAAAAAGTTCGACAGACAAAGTTTTAGAATTGACTATTAACCTCAACCGTATCCTCTAAATAAGCATCAAATTTCTAGCCAAGTAAACTATAACAACAGAGAGGTTTTCAATAAATACAAGACCGATAGGAACCCCTTGTAGCCATGCAATTCAGCTCGTGCAACCAAGAAGTCATCCTATGAAATTCTTATTGACCAAAAACGACTTGATCTGGTTGTTTGGATGCCGGAACTTAATCTCGCTCTGGATCTAAGGCTGAAAATGGAACCTTTTCAGGCTAAGCGATGGTCCTTCGGTTTCATGAGAGACCAATCAATGCGATGCGTTGCTCGGCCTTTGGCTGAAAGTCAATTTTCCCTCGTACGGCGATGTCAAGTTTCACAATTTGTCTCATTAATATGGGGTAAAAGGAACCGTCTACTAGTTGTGAAGCTAGACGTTGTGGCTTGATGAGGATAACTAAGCTGACATGCCAGAGTTGGCTACTATCACATCAGAGTGGTACATTACCCCATCGCAGGCGCATGCGGGCTAGAGTTCGCGGGGAAGAAAGGGGGATGTAAGTAAGAATGCTGGAACTGGTTGTTCGGATACCGAAACTTCATCTCGCTCTAGATCGGAGACTGAAAATGGGACCTTTTCGGGACAAACAACGGTCCTCCGATTTCATGAGTCTAATGATCGAGGGAAGATTGTTGATCGACCATCATCTCTTTCTTCATATCGTCGAAATGAATAAAAATGATCCGAAATTTCGAAAAGAGATGAGAGATTCATCGTCATTCTTTCAATACATTTTTGGGCTAAATCTGGATGTTGCTCAAGTGCTTCTCTAAAGGGAGAGAATCATTCTTTTTTTATTTCTCGGATGTGTAAACACCCTTCTACGTCTTCAATTTCATTGCCTTTGCAGCTAGCAAGCGAAGTCGAGAGGAACCAATGGGAGTTTACTCAAAAAACTCCTTGTGGCAAGAAATCGGGGAGGCTTTTTGTTATGTTAGCGCTTAGACTATCCCGTAGTGAGTGTGAGACAAAGAAGGATTCGCTCATGAACTGCTTTCTCATCTTCCTCTCTTTCTCACTGATCGATCCTGTTGTTGGACTTACATGATCGATTTTTTGCCGTCGGGGGGGGGGGGGGGGGGGGGGGGGGGGGGGGGGGGGGGGGGGGGGGGAGGGGGGGGGTGGGGATGGGATGGTAGTTTGCTATGGTAAATACATTCAACTAGTAGGCAGGGGTAAAGCTAAGAGTGAAAAAGAGCATACTCCCATTCCCTAACTTGATGAACAGTAATCTAGTAATCAATTTTTATTGCTCCATTAGCAATCCGAAATCAGCCTTTGTTGTTCTTGGTTGGTAATCAAGCATAAGTTATTTTTGCTAGTCCATTTATGACAAGGCTTTTATAGTGATCCATGGCATTCTTAGCCAACTTAGAACTACTGGTGCCTTTTGACCTAAGAAGCATGGACATGCCGTTATACATATCGTGTCCGTGTAGTACACACGTCCGATACAAATACGATACGAACACACCAAAAACCATATCGCAGAAATACAATACAGACAATGGTTTCTATATGAATAAATTATTTTTTATGTTTACACTCTACTCTACACTAACACATGACTAGCTGTCATCAACCCCATTTTCTTCTTATTGCTTTGCCTATAGCGGAACGGGAGAGAGATAGATGCCCGGTTGATGGCGAGTTTTATCTTCTGGAAATGATTTCTATGAAGAAATATGAACCCATACATTGTCAATGTTTTCATTTTTGATATGTTAATAAAATTATTATGTTAATAATAGATAAATTATATATATTTATTTTTTTCCATGTCCTTATCGTGTCTGTGTCCTAGTTTTTCACAAATGTCGTATCCCGTGTCCGTATCTATATCCGTATCCAAATTCATGTCCGTATCCGAGCTTCCTAACTTTTGACAATCAAATGTTAGTCTCTACCACCTCTAATCCTTCAAACTTTGCTTGTGAATGTATTATGTACTTATCTCCAATCTCATATCATAAATTTTTTGATTTACCAGATTTTTCTCCTATGGTTCTCACCTTATCTTTCTTCATTTCAAATCAATCTAAATTTAATTCAAGACCAATTTACTTTATAGTGGAAAAAAATATTATTTTCAGATCTTTTTTCTGATGTACCTACAAGGAAAGAAGTACATATTTGTAGTCTGTCCTACAAGATTCGATTGGTATCAACCTCATGATAATAGGGATTTAGTTTAAACTCAGGAACTCAATAATAGGGATTTTAATATTTAATTGTGCCACAATCTCTTAGACTATTAATTTGAAATATTATGGGAATCATTAGTATCATTCTAGGAGAAAATGTCCGGAATGAGTTGGACTTTGTTCCAACTTTGAGTACCACTAAATGCCTCAAAAAGCATGGTGTTAATGATGGGCAAAAGTTCAATATGAATGCTTGAGACAAATGGCTAGGAACAGTACTTTTCTAAGTACGAATAAAGAATACTCATAAACATTCTAGAATAACTGAAAATTACTTGTAATATTTTCATTAGATAATGGAAGGACAAAGCATTAGGATCTGAGTGTCAAAGTTAATTAGATATTGACCATAATTGGAATTTCTTTTATAACATAACGGTGGATGGAATGTATAAATTATGTTGTCTACTTATATGAAACAATACTGTACTTCGTGGGATTAGGTCTCCTGCTTCCCTCCTGTCCAATCCTTCTTTTATCTGTCCTCTCCTGGTCCACTCCTCTCTGTAATTTCAGCTTGAGGTTTGAAATCCATAAAACTCAATGATGTTTAACTATGGCTGTAAACCAGCCAAAATCAATAAATGATCAGGCATTTCAAATTTGATACAAACTGATAATAACAGTGCATATTGGCTAGAATTTTGCATTTTCATTCCATTCAACCCCAAAACCAACCAATGAATAGGCTTAGGAGGAAAATACAACAGGACAGGAAAGCGAGAAAGAGAGTGAGAGATAAGCAAGACTGTCTAGATCACTCCAGGCTATTGGTGCCCCCAATTCCCCATCCTGATCATGCCATGTGACACTCCAGTCTCCTCTTTATTTTCTTCCTATACACCCCTTGTAGGGTTTCTTGAGAGGATAAAACAATGGAATTAAGTGTAGAAAATTACCAATTTTAAACTAAAGGGTATGAGATCCACGAGGTTATAACTTTTAACTATCCGGATGAACAATCTATCAGGTCTATAACTAAAAGCGTTACCAGCTTTATTTTATAAGTTAAGACTGAAAGCTTTTTGTACGAGATTATACAAATAACTGAAAATAGGCTTTGGCTAGAAATCTTACAATCGAACCAAATCAATTAACTCGGGATACACTTCTGCAAGTGCTTAAAATGCTCAACTTAGGATACATTTTTCATGTTATAAAGACTGACTCTTAGCATTCACCATTTTGCATAACACCCCATTGTATAATTGATACTTTTCCCTTTCCACAGCAATTTAGCATACTAAATAGCTTCTGTAGATATCAATGTGTATTCATATATCAACAAAAAAGAATGAAAGATGATAAAGTTAGACTTAGAGGAGATTTTCTGTATAAATCTTGTGTACAGTGCCAAACGGGTTAGAATCTCGGATATCACACAAAAAAATGCTACCCATCAGTCGTGTATGCTCCTAGATTCTCTTCTTTACCCTTACACATGTACTCAATTCTTCCTATTTTCTTTCTGTTTTAATTATAATAACATCTAACTTATGGAGTTGCATAAGATTATCTTCCATTCAAACCAAAGCATATATATCACAACAGCGTATTTGTTCGATCTCCAATTAAGCACATTCAACGGATTGTCAAGAAAATCAGTTACACAGATATTAAGGAACAAAGGATATCCGTAGTTCCAAGAGGTTTACCGAAGAGTTATTCACTTGTTCTTGAGTCGGTTTGGTTCATACATGCAATTTTTATATTCAATAAGAAAGGAAATTTGAAACGAGAAAAAGATTTTCATAACCTACAAGCCTTGACTTCTAAAAGCTTGATGGCATGCATAAAAGCTAAATTAGGGTTTAAGGATTTGAAAATTAAGGACTTTATGGATTTGAGAAAGCACAAACAAGTTTAGGCCTCAGCACACAGGCGAATCTATGCCCACTTTTACTGAATCCACGAAAAAAGATTTTAACTCAAGCAATTCTCATGCAAAAAGTAATTTTTAATAATTTTTCATTAATTTCAATTCCTTCTTACAGGACTTATTAATAAAAAAAATCCCTAAAAATAATGATAAGGACAAAATTCTATTAAAAAAATCAAAATCAAAGTCCCTATCAATAATAATAAATAAAAACTCTACCCAAATAAAAATCTAAAATCCTATCTAAATCCAAACTCTATCTAAATTATAATAGAAACGCTATCTAAATCAAAACTCTATCTTATTTAGCCTTTGTTATCCCTATCGATTTGTAACTCACATTTTTATATTGCACTAACATAATTAGAATGGTTCACAAGTTTCGATAAGGTTCAGGAGTGTTTCAACATGGTTCAGGAGCTTGAAGATGTTAAATTAGGTAGAAAGACAACTCCAAAGAAGTGTTGACATCAGCATATCTCGCCACAACTACATATATCAGTCCATTAGATTTTCTTATATGGCATTAGATAACAAAGGCCTTCTCACATTTGAGATAGAAAGCATGCACATAATCATTCTTTTACAAAAATCGCGTAATGACCAACAGATAACAATGTTTTGGTTTATGAAAATCATTCCCAGTCTCAAGCAAGATTCATGTTTTTTGGATATTACCTAGTAATTTTCCAACAAAAATGAACTAATTTTCTAATCATACAAAATTCTTGTTTTTGTTTTCATTTTATTTCTTTTCCTTTTCTTTTTTTGATAATTAAGGTCATAACTTGTCTAATGAACCAAGTTAAACCCCCTATCAATATTAGAAATCGAACCTTGCTTTCCTCTTGGAAGCAAGTAGTGTTACTGGCTCTACAGATGGGCTAACCAGTAGGGATGAGATCAGACGGATCCAAAGGCCAATCTTTGGCCCGCCCTATCCAAAATTTTGAATTAAAAATGAAATTTTTATTTTTCTAACTCAAAATTTGAATAGGGAGGCCCACCTATTCTCATCCCTACTAACCAGCTTTCACACAACAATCTTGCTTAAACTATACGAAGATGGTACCCTATAGTACCCACCCAGCTACCCGACCACCGATAATGCCACGCATTCTATTCACTCAAAATCCATAATTACATATCTCCAAGACCAAGAGCACTTCTAAAAACCTAGAACTTGAATGTCCAGAATCCAAACTACTTCATTTTAAAGATTCCTCTATTGTTTCCTTATGGGGGAAATTTGTCTTCCATTAATTCTTATTATATGATCTACACAAGCAATTCCGTCAAGATAAAAATCTGATTTCACAAATGAAAATTAACACCAATAATAATAACAATAATAAGCTAAATTCAGACGGTATCGATCGAATTAATCAAAATCACCAAGAAAACTCAAGAAAATTGAGAACTGACCGTCCGATCCAGAACGAGAGAGAAGCCCCGAGGATCTTGGCCGAGAAAACGCAGAGAACCGCAGGAAAGAATCCGAAGAGAAGCGAAGCGTCGGTCTCGAAAAGGACAGCAGAAGGCAAGCAGAGGGCTAGGGTGAGAGTGTGAGCGAGCACGAAGACCGGGATGGCCCAAACCCCTAGCCGGTCCCTGAGATCGCGAAATGTACTCATCGCCGACTCCGCGGTGAATCCATAGCACCTGCTCAAGGCTACGATCAGGCCGATCACGGCCACCGCCGATGCCAGGCGGAACAGGCCCTTTCCCGTGATTTTTTTAATTTTTGGGCTCGATTTCGAATTCATTTGCAATTTATTCGGGGCGGTCAGGGTTTCAGTGGGGGCAATTGGGATCTTGACATTAGCTTGGGGGTTACTATTGGGAAATTCTAAATGCGCACCGGATATTACTAGTGAGCACATTTTTCCCTATGTTGTAAATCACTTTACTATGTAGTATGTCGTGCTCACTAGTATAATGTGGTGCGCATGTAGAATTTCCCGTTATTATGTTGTGCGAATTTTGAATGCTTGCAAATCAGGGTTTTCTTTTACTTTTACTTTCCTCCCCCACCCACCCCCCACTCCCCCCCCCCCAAAAAAAAAACCATTTTTGCTTTCTAATTAACCACATCTTTCTTATTTTTTTATTTGTACTTGAGTGCACCCTCCTTTATTTTCAAACTTTCGAAGCATGTACATGGTTGAACATTAAACAATTAGAATCCGAATAAAATCTTTTTCCCACTCTCCGTCCGCAACCCTCTCTCATCCTCTCTCTCTCCGTATGCGATCCTCTCTTCCCCTATCTCTCCGTATGTGACCCCCTCTATCTTCCCCTCTCTCTCTATTAGTGGTAATCTCTCCGAATAAAATCTTTTATTTCTTTCCCTTTTCTTTTCTTGAGAATTAAGGTCATAACTTGTCTAATGAACGAAGTTAAACCCCCTATCAATATTAGAAATCGAACCTTACTTTCCTCTTGGAAGCAAGTAGTGTTACTGGCTCTACAGTTGGGCTAACCAGTAGGGATGATATCAGACGGATCCAAAGGCCAATCTTTGGCCCGCCCTATCCAAAATTTTGAATTAAAAATGAAATTTTTATTTTTCTAACTCAAAATTTGAATAGGGAGGCCAACCCATTCTCATCCCTACTAACCAGCTTTCACACAACAATCTTGCTTAAACTATACGAAGATGGTACCCTATAGTACCCACCCAGCTACCCGACCACCGATAATGCCACGCATTCTATTCACTCAAAATCCATAATTACATATCTCCAAGACCAAGAGCACTTCTAAAAACCTAGAACTTGAATGTCCAGAATCCAAACTACTTCATTTTAAAGATTCCTCTATTGTTTCCTTATGGGGGAAATTTGTCTTCCATTAATTCTTATTATATGATCTACACAAGCAATTCCGTCAAGATAAAAATCTGATTTCACAAATGAAAATTAACACCAATAATAATAACAATAATAAGCTAAATTCAGACGGTATCGATCGAATTAATCAAAATCACCAAGAAAACTCAAGAAAATTGAGAACTGACCGTCCGATCCAGAACGAGAGAGAAGCCCCGAGGATCTTGGCCGAGAAAACGCAGAGAACCGCAGGAAAGAATCCGAAGAGAAGCGAAGCGTCGGTCTCGAAAAGGACAGCAGAAGGCAAGCAGAGGGCTAGGGTGAGAGTGTGAGCGAGCACGAAGACCGGGATGGCCCAAACCCCTAGCCGGTCCCTGAGATCGCGAAATGTACTCATCGCCGACTCCGCGGTGAATCCATAGCACCTGCTCAAGGCTACGATCAGGCCGATCACGGCCACCGCCGATGCCAGGCGGAACAGGCCCTTTCCTGTGATTTTTTTAATTTTTGGGCTCGATTTCGAATTCATTTGCAATTTATTCGGGGCGGTCAGGGTTTCAGTGGGGGCAATTGGGATCTTGACATTAGCTTGGGGGTTACTATTGGGAAATTCTAAATGCGCACCGGATATTACTAGTGAGCACATTTTTCCCTATGTTGTAAATCACTTTACTATGTAGTATGTCGTGCTCACTAGTATAATGTGGTGCGCATGTAGAATTTCCCGTTATTATGTTGTGCGAATTTTGAATGCTTGCAAATCAGGGTTTTCTTTTACTTTTACTTTCCTCCCCCACCCACCCCCCACTCCCCCCCCCCCCAAAAAAAACCATTTTTGCTTTCTAATTAACCACATCTTTCTTATTTTTTTATTTGTACTTGAGTGCACCCTCCTTTATTTTCAAACTTTCGAAGCATGTACATGGTTGAACATTAAACAATTAGAATCCGAATAAAATCTTTTTCCCACTCTCCGTCCGCAACCCTCTCTCATCCTCTCTCTCTCCGTATGCGATCCTCTCTTCCCCTATCTCTCCGTATGTGACCCCCTCTATCTTCCCCTCTCTCTCTATTAGTGGTAATCTCTCCGAATAAAATCTTTTATTTCTTTCCCTTTTCTTTTCTTGAGAATTAAGGTCATAACTTGTCTAATGAACGAAGTTAAACCCCCTATCAATATTAGAAATCGAACCTTACTTTCCTCTTGGAAGCAAGTAGTGTTACTGGCTCTACAGTTGGGCTAACCAGTAGGGATGATATCAGACGGATCCAAAGGCCAATCTTTGGCCCGCCCTATCCAAAATTTTGAATTAAAAATGAAATTTTTATTTTTCTAACTCAAAATTTGAATAGGGAGGCCAACCCATTCTCATCCCTACTAACCAGCTTTCACACAACAATCTTGCTTAAACTATACGAAGATGGTACCCTATAGTACCCACCCAGCTACCCGACCACCGATAATGCCACGCATTCTATTCACTCAAAATCCATAATTACATATCTCCAAGACCAAGAGCACTTCTAAAAACCTAGAACTTGAATGTCCAGAATCCAAACTACTTCATTTTAAAGATTCCTCTATTGTTTCCTTATGGGGGAAATTTGTCTTCCATTAATTCTTATTATATGATCTACACAAGCAATTCCGTCAAGATAAAAATCTGATTTCACAAATGAAAATTAACACCAATAATAATAACAATAATAAGCTAAATTCAGACGGTATCGATCGAATTAATCAAAATCACCAAGAAAACTCAAGAAAATTGAGAACTGACCGTCCGATCCAGAACGAGAGAGAAGCCCCGAGGATCTTGGCCGAGAAAACGCAGAGAACCGCAGGAAAGAATCCGAAGAGAAGCGAAGCGCCGGTCTCGAAAAGGACAGCAGAAGGCAAGCAGAGGGCTAGGGTGAGAGTATGAGCGAGCACGAAGACCGGGATGGCCCAAACCCCTAGCCGGTCCCTGAGATCGCGAAATGTACTCATCGCCGACTCCGCGGCGAATCCATAGCGCCTGCTCAGGGCTACGATCAGGCCGATCACGGCCGCCGCCGACGCCAGGCGGAACAGGCCCTTTCCCATGATTTTTATAATTTTTGGGCTCGATTTCGAATTCATTTGCAATTTATTCGGGGCTGTCAGGGTTTCAGTGGGGGCAATTGGGATCTTGACATTAGCTTGGGGGTTACTATTGGGAAATTCTAAATGCGCACCAGATATTCTTAGTGAGCACATTTTTCCCTTTGTTGTAAATCCCTTTACTATGTAATATGTCGTGCTCAAGGGTATAATGTGGTGCGCATTTAGAATTTCCCGTTATTATGTTGTGCGAATTTTGAATGCTTGCGAATAGGGGTATTCTTTTACTTTTACTTTCCTCCCCCACGCACCCCTCACCCCCCCCCCCCCCCCCCCAAAAAAACAAACCATTTTTGCTTCCTAATTAACCACATCTTTCTTATATTTTTATTTGTACTTGAGTGCACCCTCCTTTATTTTCAAACTTTTGAAGCATATACATGGTTGAACATTAAACAATTAGAATCCGAATAAAATCTTTTTCCCACTCTCCGTCCGCAACCCTCTCTCATCCTCTCTCTCTGTATGCGATCCTTTCTTCCCCTATCTCTCTATATGTGACCCCCTCTATCTTCCCCTCTCTCTCTATTAGTGGTAATCTCTCTTTCCCTCTCTTTCCGTCTTTGACCCCTGTCTTCCTCTCCCCCTTTGTCCCGTGCTCTCCGTGCTCTCCATTACATTGGAAACAAAGAAAAAAGATGGGATGTGCAGTTGCAATAAATTGTGAAAAATGCTTAGGATGGAGGAGAATCCGAATACTAAGCACATCATTTCCAAAAGAAAATGTAAATATTATCATATAGCCTAAATAGAATTAAATGGTTGGGACAGTCTTATGAAGTTGATCTTCCATATCTTTTTTCAAACTCATAACATTTTGGACTAAATCTATTGTGTTGGATTCGAAATTCGCTCGAGTCCTAGCTTGATTGTCATGGGCGAACCACTCTA